>JAQGAP010000032.1:0-105359 GCA_034697805.1 Orchesella bifasciata
GAAATGGCTAGTTCGTGAAAGTTTCAATTTATTTGGGTAACAAGGTTAGCAAAGGTGAAATGACGAGGACACGTACCATCAGCTTCCTGAATTTCTTAGATCTTTCTCTCGTACGAGATCACGTAAGAAATATATTGAAGATCTATTCAAAAGAAGCGGATTCGTATATCATCACTGAATTCCGAGTATTACTGGGTCAAAATTTGAGAAAGAAAAATATAATTCAATCTAAGATAACTTAAATTTGTATTCGACTAGTTTACCGAAGTCTCAATTCTATTATTTGTTTTCGGAAATTATTCCACTTCTGTATAATTTCCATTCGTTATTGATGTTTCGGAAGTTAATCCTATCTACACAAACGATTTCGTCGTTGGTTCTGGCACCCTCCTCAATCAGATGAGAAACAATAGACATATTTCTGACAATGGAGAGCTAGCAAGCACTGGCAGGGCTTTAAACACTAAAAACCTTTAGTCGAACTCGACCGAACCATTAGCTTCAAAAAACGGGTGGCGGAATGAAAGGGAAATGCAGTTAGAGAAAGAGATAGTTGACAACTTTTTATACTTTCACCATGAGAGTTCCCACGCTTTTGTTCTTCCCTTTCCTTAGAGACATGTTTAATCCTTTCAGGGCTGAGACTTGGTGTTGGCTAATTTATCTACACGTAATCGCAACACATTATAAATTATATTAGACTGGATATGAGTGATAAAATAAGCTTCATTTTGGGAAGAAGAATTTGCGCACCACTCATGAAAGGGAATCTGGCTCATTGTTTTTGCAGTCATTATTATTGTATGTATTTTGCATAGTTAATGCGTATGTGTTTCTCAATTTATAACAACTAAATATTTAGCAACATACCCTTATATATTTTGAATGAATTGCCAAAAGTAGTAGTGTTTTCCAATGGCCTAAAAATGTTAGCCAAAAATCTGCTCCTCCATTTTGGCATGTAATCAAAATGAAACAAAACAAAGAATGAATGAAGGATTTATTTCGTAAGTTAGTTATTTTGAACTCCTCATTTCAGCTTGACAGCTTCATAACCCATTTATCAAAATTCTTAAACTTGACACACAATCCAATTGTGCAATTTTACCAAAAGGGAGAAAAGACGTGCTAATAAATTTCGATCAGCAAAGTCATTTGCCAAAGAGTATCAATTACCATAAAATAAAATAAACTGAATGTTCTAGTAGCGCTGGAAAATCCAGTATCACCTCATCCGAAATCGCGCTCTCTTCCAAAAAAAAAGTTTTTTTAGTATAAAAAGAAAAATACACCGCACTACACGACAGATACATAGCTAGCTGGATATGACATGATGAAGTGTGCAATAAAAATATGTGAAGTAGTATAAGTGAGCAGGCAGGTGCCAACAGTTGTCCCCTGTTGGAGTCTCAATTACATTAAGAGGCACAATGGGCATTTTTCATCGGATCAGAACAAGTTTGTCTTGAAATTTTATTAAAAGCTTTCCTCTTCACTCTTACTTTTTTGTCTCTCTTCTGCTTCACTCCCTTGTACCCTCTTTTCTACAAAAGCTTTTTCTTCTCTGGAGTTCACAAGAAGCGACGGCTGTCTCAACAATATACTTTCCTTTTTCCTCCTTAAATGTGTAGTACTAGTTTCTCCCTATATAAGCAGGGTTGACGTGTTCATATATAAGGCACAAAAAATGGAGTGCATGCCTCAGTCTTTATCGTGAGTTAGGTTATTATATGAGCTTAAGGGCTCCCAAATGTATACATGCTCGTTGTTTTTCTAATCTTCTCTCTGCTACACAATCCCGTTTTCCTTTCCCGTTTTTTCCCTTCCCACTTTTGAGCTTGAGTTAAGATGTAGTTTCATAGAGTTGTTCAATTCATTTAAAGCTGGAGCAGGAGAAACGGGAGAGAAATGCAACAGCTAGCTCGTTACGTTTTGGCTTATCAACTAACTACTTAGCTGGAATGCCACACTTCTCCGCTGTGCAACCATTCTAAGGAATTTACGAATGACGCAAATTAGTTACTACAAAAATAACAAAAGTTCTCCACATAAGCACCGCCGTTACTCTTAGCATTTAACACAAAGTCTAAGAAATTTTAAAGATGAAAGCAAATTCTTTTTTACACTTTCATTCCAAAGTTGGAAATTTTGCTGCTTGAAAACTTGTAAACTAACGTTGGTTGGTTGATTGTTGTCGCAAATGGGAAGATTGCCTTTGAATTTTCAATCCATTCTTTTAGTTTAGTCCACGTTCCCTTATTCATTCTGGTTATTGCCCTCGCTTTCCATTGAGACTATTTTCTACCTTCCAACAGATTGAATAGCGATTCCTTACGGACATTGGCTACCCGAAAGGATTACAGTAGAATTTTTTAGAGTACTCTTCCATGTAACTTGATGATAAGATTGTAGTAACAGTCCATCTGTTATATAGGATTGGTGACCATACATGGTCATTGTCTGTTGGGGAGACAAGTCTTGAAAATTGCCTTGTTCCTTCATTCCCAAGATGAATGATATAGATGTATCATGAAAGTACATACGTATTTCAGGGGAGAAAGTAGCAAGCAACAGCAACTAGTGAGCAACAGCACGACAGACAGTAAACGACAGGCAGACTGATAGCCAAGACAATATATTCTGATGGTGATCCGTACCAGTAAAAAGAAATGGTTACTGCTTAATTAAAGACGATGAAGAGATGGTCTCTTCTCCGCATTAGATATCGGCAACTGGATCCCATAATCACGCAGCTGTGTGTAGTCGTACGTACGTAGAGAGTAGTAGCCCTTCTGAGATGCTAAATCCTCAGTGTCCTTGTGCTGTGTCCAACACCACAGCGCAGACATACATACAGGCTTGTCTCTATCGCAAAGTAATATACCATTTGTGTCTAATTCACATGAGGAGAAAGCTTTCGAGGACCTAAACTTATTACCACTTCAGTGGCGTATAAGTTCTCAAATAAAATACCAAAATGGGTATGGGAAGGGCGAGGTGTATAGCTCGCCACTAGAAAACTGATGATGATTATATTCTTAACGTGAAGACAAGGGGAAAGTAACGACTTAAAGATCTTCAAGTCGAAAACAGCAATGAACTTAACGATCAAATAGATTAAGGTTGGAGGCTATACCATAATAGGAGAGAGCCATAAAGTAGTGGAGAAAGGTATAAGCAGTAGAAGTTGACATGAGCCAAATGGTTTATATATCAGAGGTTCAGTAGTATGGAGTAAAATGATGATTACAATACACACGCAGTAACCCCAGAGAATGCATTATTCTCCCCTCTTTCTTTTGCCGAGACAATTGGTTCTATTTTCCATTTTTGTCGATTTCTTGTCATTCCTTTCCTTCCCTATTTTTTTTTCTTTTCCAATCATGGACAAAACACGCAAGTTCAAGGTTGTATGTTGGTGATGTAGTATATTTATCGTTAATTCTTTTTTTTTCTAGGCTACCTGCATGACTCTCCAACGAGTACGAGGGACAGGGAAAGAGCTAATTCTTGTTCCCCTGCTTCCATCCAAGATGAGACATCAAATGTGACAAATATGGATAGCCACGATGGACAGGTCAGTAATGGAGCTAATCAAGTTGCCACGACTGCTCCTTCTCCTGCTAATAATAGTAGCGGTGGTAATACTATTACCAATCATGGGCATAGTAGTCATCCTACCTCGGTAATAAGGAGCACGCCAAGATCCGCAAGGTACTATCATGCCCATTGTTTGCCACCCCCAAAGAAGCGTGAGTTATATAGGCCATACTGTCTCCCAGAATCAATTGCTGCCGTTCAGCAAGAAAAACTACGGCTGCAGAACGTCTGCTCGTCGCTCTTTGAGCGAAAGCCTGAAGATTTGACAACGGCTCATGCCATTCTGGATTTGTCCACTTCATCACCGTTGCTGCCTCCACCGCCGACGACGACGACAACAGTTGTACTTCCACCCGTTCCACCTTTGACCCCAGCGTCGTCAAATACCTCGACAGTTGTCATTAGTTCATCTCCATCCTCTGTTCACCCTCCCCCACTGATAAATCCATCAAGGTCTGCTGCTGCTTTGAATCATGCCGATCATGAGATGATGCAAACATCTACCTCTCCATCTTCACCAGAGCCTTTTCATACTCACCAGCAACAACCACTTTCTGTTCAAACCGCGTCCGGACATCATCACCCATTGTCCACTTTGAATACAAACGCTAACGCTGCGAATTCTGACAGGGATACTCAACACAATGGTCCGTCAGCCCCAAAAAGACCAAGACAGCAAAAGAATAAAGGAGGGGCTGCTTTGAGTGATAGCAACAACACCGGAAGAAAGCGAGCAGATTACGTGGCACCTGTAGTAAACGTTCCAATTCCTCCTGTGAGCAGCAATAGCACGGCGGCTTCCCTTCCGTCACCAGCCGCTAATGCTGCCACTCCAGCCAAGAGTCCAGCAGTACCTACATCCTCCAGCACGACGACAATAGCCTACACTTATGAGGCATTCTTTGTGAGTGATGGTCGCTCAAAACGGAAGATCCCTAGCACTCCTAATACCTCTTCCGGCTCGCCCAAAGAGAATTTGTCAGATCCTGGTGCGGATTCCGACTCGTCTGAGCAAAATCCAACATCCAAAACACGCTACACTTGCTCCGAGTGTGGAAAGAATTATGCCACCTCATCCAATTTGTCTAGGCATAAGCAGACCCACCGAAGCCTCGACTCCCAAGCAGCCAAGAGGTGTCCAACGTGCGGAAAGGCTTATGTTTCCATGCCCGCTTTGGCAATGCACATCCTCACTCATAACCTCCATCACAAATGTGATGTGTGCGGGAAGGCATTCTCCAGACCATGGCTTTTGCAAGGACACATGAGGTCCCACACGGGGGAAAAGCCTTATGGTTGTGCCCATTGTGGAAAAGCTTTTGCAGACCGTTCCAATCTTCGTGCCCACATGCAGACTCATTCCTCAGCGAAAAATTACACTTGCAAACGATGTAACAAGTCATTCGCACTCAAGTCATATTTGAATAAACATTACGACTCAGCATGCTTCAAAGATGGAGGAAACCAGTCGGATGGGGAGTTGGAAGAGGGCGAGACATTGACGATCCTTGGGCTCCCAAGGGACTCAGAAGATGAGCAGCAGGACTTCAACATTGATGATGATACAAGTCGTTCCAGCAGCATTGAGTCGGGCTCCAGCCATCATCACCAACATCATCATCATCGGCCCAGTTATAACAGCAAAGGCAACAACAATAACCAGCATCACAATCACCTCAATAGTCATTCCCCGACAACAACTTCTCCTAATGATGGCAGCAAAACTAATAATATTCGAAGCAACAGCAGTCATCATCAAGAGCTGACCATTAGTTCGACCAATGGTGGTGGCATAACAGCAGGAGTTTTGAGCTCGTATAGCGGTAGCAGTAGCAGCAACAGCAGCGGTGGTGGTGGTGGTAGCAACAATAGTAATGGCCTTCTGGCTCCCGAGCCCTCCGTTGAAGTCATCGTGGAAGTGGCTACAACAAGTTGAACAAAGTCAGAATAAAAAAATATTTGCAGAGACTACTACTACTGTTATATATATACCACTGTACTTAAATACAACTACTACTTATACTTACTAAAATGTAACACATAAATACATACATACATAAATACATAGATATATACAAAAAGTAATGCATATATATATTCTATATATTCTGTGTAGAATTAAACTGTAAAGTGAACTCAGCAGCAACGATGATATAATACAACAGTCTGTGTATTTCAATACAAAATATAATGGAAACAAAAAATAATGCTGTATAAATACAAATATAATAATATTATTACACAAACACACATCCTGTGTAGTAGAGAGACACTCTTTGCTGTTAACGAAATGAAATTAACACCATCATTACTGATTGCTATTACGATGTCATCCCATATAAAAACATCTGAAAAAACGTGATGAACATAAACGTGGAAATCACCACTCTCAATCGAAACTGAAAGTCAAAGACAACCACCAACGATAAAAATATTCCAGTACACAAAAAAATGGCCAACAACATCATCTCAATCATCTCCTCATTTCTCCATTGCATCAACATCATCATCGTCATCATTTAAGCGTATTTGCATACATGCACCACACACCACCACCATCACCAACTTTTCAACATCTGCATTGAACAATCATCCTGGCTTACAAAAAACTTCATGGGAAAATTCACGGTTGAGCGAATGAAATGTTGTTGCTAGTCGTGCGAAATATATTACAAAAGGAAAGTAAAAGGATGGATTCCACCACCACACCGTTCTGAAAGAAACCAGTAAAAATGGCATCAGGCACAACAATACATATAACAACCACGCATAGTAGTTCTGGCAAGGAAGTCAACAACTCTTCACGAATATTGTATTGAAAGCTATATGTACCTAACTTGAATGAAAAACAACATGAGAAAGCGATAAGGTAGGAAAAAACTGCTGCTACTTTTTCTTTTGGTCAGTTCAACAAGAAAGAACAAGCAACAGTCTACTCTGAGGATTGCTGTTGTCATCTTCAAGGAACGAAAAGCAATAGAATGCCTACACCACGAGAGAATGTCTGTGCAAGGTAAAAAGTTGGAAGACACATCAGAACAGAAAAAAGGAGAAAAGTAAAAAATGGAATACAGCAGTCCATTCCACTTTTTTTGCTTTCTTTTCCTCCCTTTTCTCTCCACTTTTTCCGCAAACTTTACGATGACGGGAAAGGCCGTTTAGCTCGACTAGAGTTTGGTGCAGCTGGTGTTACGGTGTATTACTCCGAGCCCGTTGTTACATCTCTACAGAGTGGGCAGGAATGGAATGGCATGACACACAGCTTGTAGATCAGATATGGTGGCCCTATACTTATGGTGGCCATATTGCATTCAGTCACCGATGAGATCCCATATATTATTCTCAACCAAATGAATTCGAGGGAAGCGAAAAAAAGTGGATTTTTACTTGCTAGAAAAATCTTGAGGATGGCGAAGGAGACCAAGTGAAAAAACAGGCGGAAAGTACAGAGGGATAGTGAAGAGGATGGTATGCAGTAGAAAATCTTGGTTGATATCCTCTGCGATTTGCTAGCTCCTCTCGTTATATATATCCACTTCCACACTCTCCATTCAATGTATGTGTGACCAAGGAGAGTTGTGGACAGTAGGAGAACGGATAAAGTAAGAGGAAGAAGAGTTTCAGCTCTATTGGATCAAGAAGAATCAAGATCAAGATTCACGACGTTGCACCAGACAGACAGAACAGTCAACTACTTCTGATATCCGTTGGGGCCTTGAAGGAGAAAATCTTTTTTCTCCAGGAAAAAAAACTCCAAGAAGGAAAACCTGGCTCTGGCTCCCATCTTTATAAGCCTTTGTGTGCGGATGAGGTCCCCTATTTTTTCATCAAAGGTGATCTTTGAATTCTTATATCATTTCCAATTTTAGCTTTATGCACTTGATCTTACTTATACCGCTGCATCGAAATAGGGAAATGCAATATAATATAAAATGCTTTCTTATTTCTACGCTGCTACAAACTTTTTCCGTTACATCAACATCCGTAGTATTTAAATACCCATTCAATTGAACAATCGGATTGACTTTGTTACAATGAAAATGTAAGCATTAGTAGCCAGCCTGAACAAAATTGTGTGTGAGAACCGTCAACTCTGTTGAACTTTCTTTCTGCCAGATTTTTAAAGCAACAGCAGAAGTGCAGCATCAACATGATGTTGGTAAACTTCCTACGGCCATTTCATACATCCACATCCAGCTTTGCCTACTACTGCTGGGGATGGATGGTGGTAGTTGTGGTGGTTGCTCACGGTTGGTTGAATAGTTAGAAGGATGAATACTCTATGTAAATTTTATGCATGCTTGCCTACATTCCATACACTTTATCGCTCATTCACTCGTCCATTCATGCACAGTGTCGTAGTCAGATAACCATGCTATTTTTCGCATTACACAAAAAAAAGTCTCAATCATCCCATGTCACTGTGTTAAAACTTTAAGTAAGTATTCACATTCCCCTATGCATATCTCAATTCGATTTTTAAACTAAACATACTTTATCCTTACATCCTCCTACTATGAATGTTTTTTCTCAAGTGCTACGGAGAACTTCAGTAGGGAGTGGAATAGTCCATGCTGTTCCTCGGATTTCAAACGGAACAGATGGAAAAAGAAAGTTTGTCTTGGGGAAAATCTGGTGAAAACAAGCACCTGAAAACTTAGGTAACAGTCTGTGTACCAGTTTTCCCTTTTCCGCAACTATTTCTGCTACTCGTTTAAGCCTCAAGTGTCTTTGTCGAGTAAACTTTGAAGAAAAATCGGAATACGCAGGAAGGAGTAGTGGAGAGCAGAGAGAGAGAGAGAGAGAAAAAAAAATGGGGAAAAAGGTATCATCGTCATCTACGTACACACACAGACAAAGAAGTATTATGGGCCCCCGAGAAAATTTTACAATGAGAAAACTTTGCCCATTGTTCTAAAGCCTGGAAAGATTTTATGATGGATTTTTTCTTGTTGTTCTCAACATTTTTTTCACCAAATCCCTCTTATTACAATAAGATAGTAATAGGAAGGCTTTAGCATAGTAAAGTCATGTTTCCATAAGTAAGTACAGGTTTGATATACAGTTACAGCGTTACAAGTGCCTCTATTACTTTCATGTCTCGTAAGTAAAAGCATATCTATATAGTTGTCCAATTCAAGCTGACGAAAAGTCAAGAACGAGAGAAATGAGAAACAGGCTAAAGTATCCATCATTGTCTTGTCTCCACCATTGGCTCTGATGTTAAGTAATGATAAGGGAGGAAGTGAAATGACATTTTTGGAATTAAAAAAATGTACATTTAAAAAAGTGCAAGGGAAAAAATGGAAACTCTCTCCAGCTCTGATTCTACAGCTTCTCATTAGTTCTCTTCCAGTGCTTGGCTTTATGAGACTTTTTAAATCGTTAGGTCATTAAACACAAAAGATGGATATATGAGTGAATGTACATACAATCTCAGCTATATATAGTGACTCCATTCCCAATATTGATGGGGGAATTTGGAAGAGTTCCTTTTAAAAATCATCATTTGAGCTCCCGTGATTGCAGTGCATATAGTTGAAACTGACTGCTGAGCTCATTGGACTTGAGGGAATATATAGATTTTGAATGAACCATAAAATGAAAAAGGAACAGAGGAAAACGCCTATGTCTGCAGTTATCCGAATGCTATTATTATAGTGAAAGTAGTTAATGCATGGATTGGATTTTTTTTTCGAGTAGGATTCAAGGTGGAAAAAGGAAGCAAATACTACCAAAAGGGAAAAATCATATCAGATCTATTTAAACATGGTCTGATTTCTTATCTTTCCAGTTAGCTACTATATTCATAACATGCTCCATCTTTTATAGAAGAGAAACAGTGAAAGATCAAGAAAAAAGAAGGGATAGATAAAGTTAAGTCTTCTACTCCGTCTTTCTGGTTCTTAATCAGTGTCACAGAAAGGGAACTTTTTCCTCTCGCAGATTGCTCCAGAATTCAGGTTGTTTCCGTAGCATGGCACGACGCAGGCTTTGGCATCATCATCATTGATTCTATCAAGTGAATGGATACACAATATTCCTATTAGAAACGGTTTCCGCGATCCCGACTTTTCTATATCATGTCGATGTTCTCTGAGAGTGGCTCTAATGTGGATAAATACAATCAAAGCAAACGAAGATCCAATCCAGAGAGTAGCAATAGTTTTTGTTTCACTTTCGTACTGCCTCAAGAAAATGAAAGGTGCGTTAACTTTTTCTTATTCACTTTTGGATTTCATAACGAACTTAGCCTCAACTTGAGGCAGGGAAGGAGAGAGCAGACGAAATGAATGAATGAACAACAGCTTGTTCACTTGTGTGCTTCTTAAACAGCCAAAATCTCCTTCATTTCCAGAAGGAGAGAGAGAGAGAGAGTGAGAGTGGAAGTGGATGTGGAGTGAGTGAGGAGCAACAGTGTTTGCCCAGAAGAATCTTAGCGTAATTTTATATGTGTACAATAGTACAATCTTTGCTAGTTTTAGGAGTAACAGATGCAGTCGCGGTTGACTGGTTGCTAACTTTTCAGGGAAGGGAAATAAAGGCTAAAAGGCAACTCAACTAATGGTGAATATACATATAACCAAATCCCTTGCAACTTTTTATCTATTGGAACCCGTGTGCACAATGTACATCCTTACAGAAAAGGGCATGTTGTAAAGGTGCCATTATACTCACACGGATTTTAGTAATAGTTGAATTGCATTGTTGTAACTTTTCTGCTGTGGTTTGGTTTTGAGATTCAGAATGAATCTTTGGAGCCACTTTTCCTTCCCATTCTTTTGCTACTTTGAGGTCGAGTGTGGATACATAGCTACATGCACAAGAAAAGGCTAAAAAAAGTGAAAAGGGGAGAAATAGAATGGGCTGATATTAGTATAAACCATTATGTAACAAGTTACTTGTAAGTTAGTAAAGTAAGAATAAAAGGTGCTTGTGTCATGTCAGCTTAATGTATATGTATAGTAAATACACAAGTTTGAGGGAAGAGGAGAGAAGAGAGAGCGAGAGAATGAAAGAAGAGGTAGCTACACTGCTAATCTCATTTGAATCAAGCGGATTCAGCGAAAAATCCCATAAGAGATGATAGAGTACCACTTGTTCTTATTATTCTCCTCAAGAGCAAACCCAATGCTAGTAGTTTCACTCTGCTTTGCTTTACATGCTCCTCTTCTTCTTCTTGACTTTGCTTGCTTAGCTTTCCACAAGTGCCACCCACCACATTGTTGTGCTTATGCTCTCCTTTCTTTTCTCATATTTTTTTGGAGAAGATCTGTAGTCACTTTCAGCACCAGCATTTTGTATTATGTGGCACGCTACAAAAGTAAGTTGAAAATAATATAATGCGGTTGAATTTTATATTATATGCAAGCTCCACGCTCCCACAATGAGAAACATGGTGGAGGACAAGTATTGAGAATTTTTCACTTGTTAAATTCTCCGATTTCTCGAGCCATGATCCAAAAAACTGATTGTCAGTATGGATGGAACGAGAAGAGAAGGGAAATCGAGAAATGTGAAATCCTTTCTTTCCCTTTTTCACACAGGAGGCCCACAATAGGCCAAAAATTTGAGCATTATACCATTCACACAATAGTCACTTCTCATAAGAAGGTGGGTGGGATGTCTCCCTTTGTGAAATGGAAATGCAAAGACGGAAAAAAAGAGCGAGCAAGGTTGATAAAAACCGTGAGAATGCTTACTGCTGTGTGACGGTCCCATCTTCGCATTGGAAGGGTCTAGTTATCCTCAAGAAATGTACATACTACATTCATATATTTATTACTACTGGTGGGGTTTCCGCAGTTCACGTGTTGTTCCTCGTTCCCTTCCTTTCTTTCGCATTCCTTATAATTTGTAGCTGCGTGGATAATCTATTTCTCACACCATGTTTCTGGAAACGTGTTTACATCCAGTAATAATATAGCTCCACACATACCTTATAATATAGACGAGTCTCTGGTAAATAAAATAAGATGGAAAATTTCCAGTTTAAAAGGTGCTTATAAAGTTCGTCTTTGAAAAGGAAAATTCTCGACGGAAGAGAAACTACGGAATGGAATGGAAGGAAACTCGGGCAGGTACTTGTAGGGTTTTGAGGTTTTTCAGAGAGAAAGTTCAAAAGGAGATATTTCTGTCTGTCTTGTCCAACTTTCTTCTGTTGCTTCTCGGATGCTGTTGCTCTACCAAAAGAATTGAGACGGATGAGAAAGGGAGATACGCTCGTGTCATAAAAGGGGCCTTTTATATGATGAAACGAGCTACAATGCATACAAGCTCCTGTTGCTCCAGATGCAACAGGGCTTATATTCATATATGTATACCTTGAGTGGAATAAGGTACCCTTAGATCATATATGAGAGCTAAACCCACGTCATTTTATATAGCATAGCCCGCAGTAAATTACTTTAGTCGGGAATACGACAAGTTTAAATTGGAATATATCGGAATTATGAATAAAACGGGAGGAAAATGCATTTTTCATCACTTTCTCCAAAGAAAACTACATTTTCAGCAATAACATCAGGATGATGGAAAGAAAGTAGTAAAACCTGTGAATGTAAAAGGGTACTCGGTGCTCGTTCCTCGCTGCTCATTCCTATTTACCAGTCGTCGCGTCAATAATCGACCCGTCGAGAATCTTTTGTGTTGTCATCATTTCAGTTTATCAGTTTTGTTACATCAGCATATCCATCCATTGCGAGGGCGTGTGGAGAGCTGCGACGAAAAACTGGTTGCGTTAACATATTTTCACATGCCACCTGAAACAATCCCTTTCCCTCCGTATTAGCTCTCCTTCTTCATTTCTTCAAGGAATTCCCTTTTTTGGTCCATTGCATTGAATTACATTTCTTCTACATTTATCTGTATTCCAATAAAGATACCCCATTTCCTTTCCCTTTTGAGAAAAACGTATATTTGAGGTTCAAACGGAGCATTCTGAAAGGGAGTTGACTTTAAAAAGAGGGGCACATAAACCCACACGAGGCTCCGTGCATGAATTGAGGGATAGTGAAATGAAACGCACACTTTTCCTCTTCTTTACCTCACGTATTTGCTTCTTATTCCGTTTGTTTCCTATTGAATCTTTAGTCGATGGATATTTTAACCCAGAGTTATCTCCCTCGCACGAGAAAAATGTCGGTAAAAAGGGAACAAAGCAGGAGCATATCGGTTTTTGGGAACTTTTAGGGAATAAAAGAGAAAAGTAGGAAAACGATGTAAAAAGTTCAATACAGAGAGACATTCACACAAGAGGCACATTTTAAGTTACAAATGTGCTTGCTTATGGCATTGCGTAGTTTTTTATGGCAAGAAAAGAGGAAAGGGGAAATATCAGTGAGCGGCTGAGTTGGGTAGTATGTATCTTCTTGAATAATTCGGAGTGGATGCTGAATCAAAAGAGAGAAGCAACAGTAGAAAAGGAAGAAGATATGCTGGTAATATATGGATCTAGATAATATTCACGTAGTTTTGATGAGAATATGTGCTCTCTCTCCTTCCTGTACGAAATAATGCAGGAGATGCATGGGTATCTAAAGGGATCCAGCTTCTGTGGAAGCACGATGCAACAGCACACCAGTCACAATTGGTCTCAATGGGGTTTAATCAAAGCCCAAAGTCAACCATCAAAAGCGTTTGAACTACGCTTTGAAATCGTACTTTGGGGTTCGTTCGAGGCTTTTTCGTCTCCTGTCTTTGCTCCACGTTTTACACATTCCTTCAATATTTCTCTTTTACCATAATACAGCAATGTAGCAGCTCCTCATATATTATTTTATGTGTACATTCATTCAACCATCCATATATAAATATGGTGTTAATATTACTATACACAACTATTTCGTTACAGTTCCCACTGCTGCTTCTTCCAGTAAAAGTGGATGTGTTTCTATCTATCCTTTTACTTGTTTCTCTCCAACACGTTTTGTCAGGATCTTCCTCTCCATTTTCGGTTGAATGATGTGTGTGCCGTAATGGCATGTGAATTCTTCAGGGACTCGTCAATCCAAAACATACAATGCTGGCTCACACACACACATACTTCCACTCGCACACAAATTCATACCCACCACAATGCTTCGTCATAAACTACACGTTTATACACGGGATGTAGTCCTAGAGGGATATCATGAAGTTCTATCAGGGGATCCTCGCTCCTTTACCCTCAACATTTGTAGGTCTCAATAACACAGGGAAATTCAACAAGCAGTTGAGCTGCTTCAGGTACATTACTACCACCCACCCACCACCGTACACGAAAGGAACACTTGATAGTTTTTGCAAATTAGAAATTATATAGGAATAGTTTTTGCTTATCTCAAATTTTAAAACTATAATGACTACATCACCCCTCTAATTTTGGCTCTGCGTTTTGAGCTCTCGTCGTAATGGGCTCAACAGTTAATTTGCATGCGTTGGGAACATTACCATTGTTTTAATTCAAACTGCTATTAAAACATGAATAAATAAACTTGTTGCAGAATTTAAACACATAGCTCCATTTGTTTGCATGGTTCGTTCGTGCGCTTTTAAACCTTTCATTTTGGATACTTATTTTTTGCCGAGCTGGTGTTTTATCGAATTGGAGAAGGTGATACATGTGAAACCTTAGAATTGATCCTACTTTATCCCTAGCCTAAGAAGCCGTAAACATGTTGATATAAAATATATACTTTTTCGACATAGAGTTCCAACGATTTAGGTAGAATATGACAAGAGCTAAGCCACTTCTCGCTGGCGCATATTTACTTTTCTATGATATGCAGTCGTTGCTGTGAGTATTCCCCATTTTATTAAAGCATTTCTGTCAATAAAGTAAAAGCAACAGTCTAATCCAACTGGGGAAGGAGTTGAGGAAGTGAAGGTGAAAAAATGCTCGTTTGCTATGTACACTCGTGTACATTACATGTAATAATACATACAGCTTTCCATTTTTGGTTGGCTCTCCCTCGTTTACGTTTCCTCGTCAAATAATGGTATCTAATATTCGCGTGCTCACTCGGATATTTGAAAATGAAACCAAAACACGCCTCAAAAACCTTGGGATATTGATAAAAACGGGAAGTAAAAAAAGGGTTTCACTCACAAAAAAACTGGGTAAATAACTGGTGAAGCTGAACGAGTGAAGCGTGGAGAAATATAAAGTGGCACAAATATTTTTACACGGGAAACGTAATATATATTATTTGAACCTTTTTTTTCAACGCATTATTCTTCCACGTACATCATGGATTGAGTGAGGTTGAGTTGACTGCTGACTGAACGTGATCCTATTCCCTTTCAGCGGGATAAAAAAATGTAATGCATACAATATGGGCCACACTACCATTGTTACTCAAGCACAAATCCAATGATACGGAAGACTTACAAAAAGTTAACATGTTGAGCCATGCAAATAAGCAAATACATATAAGCGTGTCGGTTATTACCATACTTTTTCAGAGAGAGAGCAAGTAAAGTAGCAAAGAGAAAAAAAGCATGCTTTCTTTATTCACCTTAGTACAAACTCTTTTGCCCATGAAAAAAAAGGTGGCTGGATGAAAGTAAGAAAAACGAATCCATGTCAAGAGAAGAAAAAACTACGAGCATATCTCCCGTTCACCTCAAAAATTACCTCGATCAAAAAAACACCAAAAGGCAAACTCAAAGCGGGATGAAAGGAGGAGAGAAATAAAAGTTCATGTCATTTTCATCCATCGATACTACTCGCATACATAGTAGCGAATATTAATATATAATAGGGAGTCGGTAAGCGATTCCCTTCCAAAATTCCACCATCATCTGACAAGAAAAAGACCTTGTGCCTTCAACCCTTGCCCATTATATTTGCCTTTTCTTTTCATTAAGTGTGTGTACATAGAAAACTCGCGTTTTTGAAATGGGCATAGCTAGCTCATGCCATGCTACATTATCTATATCGTGATACATGCCGAAAGTTCATTGTATTAAGACCCTTTCCCTTAGTAGTGTACAAGCAAGCGGAGAATCAATATGATACTAGTTTCCGTCTACCTTTCTTCAACTTTTTTTAAATAAAAAAATGAAACGAGAGAAACGAACGCTACGTGCATATGCACACAATTGTAAAAGAATGCCGAAACCCAGGGCAGAGAGAAAGCTTACTCGGTAATATACTTGTTTCCTGCACATCCTTAAATCTAATAAAAGGCTGGATTCCATATTACACTAAAGTATGGTCTTCTTATCCACTTGATGGAGGAGCGGTGCTAAAGAAGGAAAAAAGGGAGTCAGTCATAAGCTCTTGATTTTTTTCATATTTTTCTTCGCTCTCGAGACGCCGTGAACGACGACGGAATTCACTCAAAAGCCCGATTGTACGTGAGCTACTTTTCTCAAATATACAAAGCTAAACAACTAATTTTATTCATGAAGCCTTGTAGCGAAATAGGAGATGAGAGAAGTATGTAGTATATACATAGTATTATGAAAAAGAGGTGAGAAAGCGAGGAAGGCAAAACCGATGACGGTTCGTTTGTAGAAGCAGCAATGCTATATAAAATGTTGGCTTCAGAGAATTTTTTCTCTCTTTCTTTTCCTCTCTTGTTACAGCTCATGTTCTTTAATACATGTACACGTGCTGTGCAACATGTTCATCCAATCAACAACACAGAAGAAACGAGAAGGCAAAGAAAAAAGACGTTTTTTATTCAACTCAAGCATGCCGAATGCATGGTGGTGGTGGGTTTAGTGCACTAAACTCGGCATGCATGAGTATAGTTCGTAATAATAACGGCAAATATGGCGAGTCTTTTCTCCAAGAAAAGAAAAGGGAGGCAGTCAGGCAAACTAACACTTTTAATAAAGCAAAAAGGAGAACCTAGTCTAGTCCCGAAAATAAGTGAGTCCTGGCTGATGATGATGATGATGATGACGATGATAGAATCTTATTTTTTCCTTTTCTTTTCTTCTGATGAAAGGACCACCTTGTCTAGTCATGGGAAAAGCAACAGTAGGAAAAAAATGAAAGGAGGAAGGAATGAATGAAGGCAGCACGTAATGCCAGTGTTCACACAGAAGGATATCTACCTGTTTCCCCAAAACAATTCGAAGAACGCGAAAAGCAAGGCTATTTAGCGTGCTTCCAGGTTCCTTCCTTTCTACACTTTTTTGTTTGCTGGTTGATGATCATCATCCACTGAAACAATTTTTGTGCTCAATGATTCCATACTATGGCTTCCTTCTGAGTGGATGATTGAAGCAGTCAAAAAAACAACAGCTTGTGCGTATAGTCAGAAAGAAACAATGTTTCCTACCTGACCTGCCTGCTCACTTGCTCATTATGATTGGCTTCACATTTTGTAGGCTGTGTGTTGGCAACTCACACACACGTACGACGTAGAATAATAATTATTGTATATTGCTACAATTGCATATAAATTCTGCTAACAAAATTTAGGTGTGCGTAAGTCAAACTACAAATTAGTGACCTTTGTTGTTGACGCGATTTGGTTACATAATGTACATAATTATTGCTGTGTAAAAATAGAGCAGATTTCAAAGAAGTATAAAGGAATTGACACAAAAACGAATTACGCTACTCATTTCCCTTGCTTTCATTTTCTGACGAAGCCGGAATTTATACGGGTTGTGATGGGTGGCAGGTAATAATGGGCAGGGAGCGTATATCGAAGCTAATGTACCTAGCTCACTGAAGACATTAAGGAACCTGCTGCTGCTGCTTGATGGCTAATGTCATTCAAATCTTTTGTAGTAGTATTCAACAGTGCATTATTACCTGAGCATGTTTGTTGCTGGCAAACGTGTATTTCATTTCTTTCATATTACTTTTACTGGATTATTATTGGAGATTTGATGGCCTCCAGCACGCCACTTGTTCTTCAAAATACTTCATGCAATCCCTTTCATGTATTAATATACCATTTTATTAGTTAGGTGGGAAGGAACGTCCTTTTTTCTGGAGATAGGAAAAAAATTTCATCAAGCTCTATTTTTGTGCTTGTGCCTAACATGCTTGGCTAACGTGATTATTCCACGTATCTAATAATTTAGCTGGTTGTTTCATAAACATTCCTCCGAAAATGTAATTAGAATATCACGAAAATATTGTTTCATATTTCGCAATGAAAAGAAGGTTATTATTATTACAGCTATGACGTGTCAGTCAGCTAAACCTTCGCAAAGTAATGAAATGGAAGTAAGGAGGGCATTCTGCTTAAAAGGAAAAAAAGATGTGTGTAGTAGTTTCATTTAAAATTGGAGAAGGAAATGTCAGCCTTGTAAAACATTCCTTGTCCGCGTTTATGCTCAAAGAGGAAGGGAGAACAGTGTATTATTGACATGCAACGTGAATTTATTAAATGTGAGAAAACATGGCCATGTTCACTCAACCACGTATGCTACATGCATTATTATCACTCTGGTCTTTCTGGTCTGACCATGTCAAGTCGGTTAACTTGGTAAAGTTTTTTATTAATGGTACATGGCACAAGATGAAGTTTTTTTTTCATTTTTAAATTCTAAACTATCATGTTTGTTTGTTGGAGAAAGCAACCAACCCTATTACCACCACCACTTGAGCACAGTACTACTTTTTGAAATAATAGTTTTCTTCCAAGTTTTCATGTGTAAATAACTTGAGTTTTAATAACAATTTTCTTGTGCTCTCCAAGTTTTTTGGGCCTTAATAATAACCACAATACTGTGAATTATTTATATATCATCAGGAAATGAATGCATGCAAGTTTAAGTAACTTACGCTTTTTATGCGCTGGGATTGCGAATAATAACAGTTGAAAATAGATTGAGGTATTCATAATTGCTTTGACTTGTAAAATAGGTTGTTGAATCTTTCTCTGCTCCCTTCTTTTGCTCACTACGGTGCTCAAAAATATATATTACCACGAACACCACCACTACTCTTTGGGTTTTTGTGAGTGTAGTTTCTGGAAACTTTTAATTAGACCCTGTGTTCCTTTGTTTCATTAAACTTGGAATTTTAATTGGTTTCAATCAACAGCAGTTGGTTCAAGTCGTTGTACTCCTCCAAACATACAGGGAGCTGGAGAGCCAGTTGAGAGCTTTGGGAATACGCAAAAAACAAGCTGTATCATCAATTTAGAGATTTTAGACAGCTTTATAATTTCACGGCAAGTTTTCCCAAGTTAAAAAACATACACGCTCCACAAAAATGAAGGGAAAGAGGTGAGGCAGTGGAAGAATTGACTTTGAGATCAATTTAACAGACAACATAGCCAACAGCCCTGTAGTAAACTTCAACTTTTCAACTGTTGTGCGCGACAAAAGTAAGAGAACATGGTGCATGTAATCTAAAATTCTGTTAGTTTAGCTCCACTCAAATTCCGTGGGTGGAAAAGGGTTTTTAGAGCAACTGGTATTTTATAGGTACATAACTCAGTCATGAGGAAAGTTGTATCAAATGTTGGAGCAGAAGGAAGGAAAATGGAATAGAAAATGAGGTAGACAGAGAATCTTCCCAATCTTTTGGGGAAAACTACGGAACACATAGACATAAGTACATTCGTATATGTAATACCCCATCAAGATAACAAAAACTATTCCAAAATATGTATGTATACTTGGAGCTGATGCATATTATATGAATTCGTACAAGAGAGAAAGAAGCAACAGTCCATCAGATATGTTCTTCTGGCACAGCACAACCTTCATTATATAACATTTGTGTAAGGAATTCAGCAAAGCGAAAATATTCTTTGTAGTTGTCTTCCTCTCCTATCACCACTTGTCTCAAATGGGATGACATGAATGCAATAATAATATAATATGGAATGGGAAAAGTCCATTCACATCAGATGGAATGAAGGTACAACGAACGGAGGACAAGAAGAAAAGTTGTAAAAAATGGGAGAGATATTCCTATAATCAAAATCAACATGCTTGTCTTCACAGTGATGATTATACAGAGTGAACTAAGTTATATATAAAGGAACCCTTTGAAAAAGTTTTGGACAATTTAATGTATAGAACAAGTTGACTGGCTCTGTTAATACGTGCAAAGTACATATGAGAATAAAGGAGACCTGTAGATCGCCGCAACTAGTTGACGACTAGAGAGCGAGAGAGAAGAAAAAGAGGCTGGTACTTAAAATAGAAAAGGAAGGAAAGCAGACAAGGTTCAGTTGGTTTGGTTGGTTGGATGTGTATGGAGGACGATCGACTTTCTCTTCCATGGAGAAAGAGAGGAAAGGCTCCTTTCCCTTGAACAAATTCCCAAACTCCTTTCTCCCAAGAATTTCATCTACCTCCAGCTCTGAACACACCACTTCCACGTATGTATATAATGGTTGGTGATGGTAGTAGGCTATAGGTTGTACAATCCACGTTATTGCTGTAGATTAGGCACTGCCATAGTGTAGGACTTTGGGAGAGGAAGAATAGGAGCAACAGTGTTGCTCTACTTTTAGCAGACAACCATATAATCCTTATTTGGTATTTATTTATTATGCTGCGTCTCCTTCATGGTGTGTACGTACGTACGTCTGCCTATTCCAAAGTATGTAGAAAGCCTGCTTTTTATACCCACTGCATAAAATTCCATTCACACAGTTCTCCCATCGCCCACAGCCTCTCTCCTCCTTCTTTAATGCTACGTAAAGAGCCCTCAAGGACTATAGTAAACAGTGTAACGAATGCCTCTGATGTGATAGAGCTGTTTGTGAGTGAGCAGTTCAAGTTCGGAAACAGTCTCCATATTATATAAAATTCCAGATGTATATAGTTCCGTACTCCAAATCCAACTATTGCCTTTCTCTGCTGCTAAATTGCGTATATTCCTACATGCCACCAATAGCACATTACAAAAAAGGAGAGTTTAGCCTCCCTGAGCATCTGTATAATTCGTCTTCGTTCTTTTCTTTTCACATCCCAGATTATTGAGTACTCTGCTTACTCTAACCTTATGGAGAAGGGTACAAATATATCTATACTCTATAGGAAATTGAGGAGCAACAGTGCAGTGGCAGCAGCAGCTCGCAGTCATCTCGAAGAGACGGCGCAACAGTGGGCAAATACGAGTTGGCTACACACATAAGTTGATATAAGTATACTATTTTATTTATGAGGATAGGCCCTACTTTGGAACAACTTAATACATCATCCCCGCACTAAAAATGCATAGATGGGCTTGTTCCATTGAAATTCTTTGCAGAGCTCGTAATTTTCTTCTTTCCCAAAGAAGTAACAAGTGAAAAGACGGAGGAACCTTGACTCCACTCTCCTTGTTCACTTGCCATTTTAGCAATAAAGGGAAGGGAAAAGGGCAGAAGGAAGAAGAAGTAGCAGTTGTGATGTTGTGTGGTATGTATATCAACACGGTAGTAGAAGAGAGAAGAAAAGAAATTCAGCTAACAAGTTACATGAGGGAGAGACGTAAAGACGAGAGAAAAAGTTGCTCCTTGAATTGAGCATTTACTTCACTTGCTTACTTAAACTTTACTTATTATTACAGGACTACTACTACACAAGAGCCTCGATGTTATGAGACTTGAATTTCTTAGCTCCTTCTTCTTTTTTACTCTGTTACATTATGTGTGTAAAAATGAGAGAGAAACAAGTAAGAGATTGGATTGCAAGTTGGTAAGGGTAGCTTGTTGGTGTGGTGAGCTTGCTGCTACACTCCGTTTTTTATGTTGGGTCGTCGTCTTCTTGAGTTGAGTATGTACATAACAAAAAGGGCATAAAAAGAACTATGGCTAAATGGCAATCGCTCCACTAAGCAAGTAAAAGTTAGGAAAAAAAGAGAGTCTCTCGTCGTTACACATTATGCTGGTCACATTACAGACTTATGTAGCCAAGCAAACTACTCGCTCGCGCTGCCAAAAGACCATCACACAAGGAAAAGTTTACAATGTTATATATTCTCTCTGACCAATCTAATGCAACAGTCTCCCTCCTACTTTCATATCGCTATCATCATCATCATCATCATATTATTGTACATATACATATATCTTTAAAATGTACACCGAAAATACATCATGGAAGCAATAACCAGAGCAAATTTTTTTTCCAAAAGAAAATAAAGCCAGTGTTCCACGACGGAGCTAGTGGAGGAAGACTCATTTTTATTATGGAACTGGTTGATAGCGTATATCGCATTTTCCTTATCGTATAGGCATCATAGGAGCAGCATGCATGTGGAAAAAATATTACGAAGGATTTTTTTGTATCACCATTTCCAGGAAAAGGAGAAAAAAAAGAATATTATTACAAAAAAGCTTTCGGTCTTCAGTGGCCGGAGAGTGAATGAGCCATAGATAGGGTTGCAAACTGGAAATGGGAGTTAAGTCCGGCTATATTTCCCGATTTTTATTTGACGTCTACTCAACATTATGCGTCATGAAATCACTTGGTATAAATATACGAAAAAATTTCAGTAAATGTACATATGTGCCAACACCACACCACAGACGCGCTACTGGTGGGGTTCCCGTTTGCCACCACAGCAGTTTGCTCCATTTACAATGAGTGGGAACGAAAATGGTTGGAAAAATGAGAAAATCGAATGTGATATGATCTGGTGCTGCCAGGAGCGTTTATACAGTAAAGAGCAACAGTGGAAGAGTGGAGCTCTGGTACAAAACGATTCAGTTATACGCCGGAGTGGTTGCAAAGGAAAGCAAAAAAAGGGATGATGTTGATGATGCTATCTTCGCCTGTTGAAACCGACAAGCGCAGCATTATTTTCTGCTTTTCTTTCCTCCCGGCTCTGAGCGTAACACACTGTTTTTCTGCACTTGATTCGGATCCTTAGAAAACGTGAAAGTATATAGTTTTTTTTCAAAAGTACTTAGCTCCCTATATATATGCACAATGGTGATGATGTGATGATAAGAATGGTAAAAGTCAATATGCCACACTCAAGTTTCATACAGGAATATGAAGAGATACTCATACATGTTGCAAAATGGGCGATTTTAAGCGAAAGCGAGAAAAAACGTATAAAGTGGAAAGAGGTTCTTGATTTTCAAAAAAAATGAAATTTTCACTCGCAGCACAAATTGCGCTGGAATGGAAAGAAAATTCGTAATATGAAGACGTAGGCATAAAAAAACACCTGGCCTTTATAAATTTGTCTGATATTGAATGCTAATGAACACTTTCTTTCGAGTTCCAACAGTAGCGCTTGTTGAACATACATGCTCGCCATAATATACCCAAACAATATGAATATTGAATGTACATAATGTGCAATAAAAGAGGAACAATATGCGTAAAGTTGACGAACGTAAGGTGACCTTATGACATTTCAGAAAATTGGATATTACTCTCCATCCCAGCCCTATCAAGCTTAGGACTGCGAGCCAATCCAATGCCTACAGAAAAGCCGCAGGTGCTTTATTTTTTCCCTCTGCACGTTAGGGATTGATAGGAGCAGAGCATGTATGCTTGCATTCCTGTTAGATAGATAGTTAAACTGATGTGGACTGTAGCCTGATGGATAGCTCCGTCTCGGATAGAAAGATAACGACTTTCCTATTACATTTATCTTTCTTGCTCTGCTCTTTCTCTCTCAAAAAAAAATGCAGGCGTATCCTCAGGTTGCCGCTCGAAATGTCATTGCCATTTCTTCCCCTCATAAAAAACAGGCTTGCGTTTTTTCCAGTAGGCAAATGTGAGAGCATTTTGCTTATTTTATGTCTTTTTCCCTTTCGAAGACAATAAAATGAAGGGTGAAAATATGGAAGCCATATTAGAGTATGGATCATAACATAACGTGGAGGCAGATATACGTACATAATATCCTTCGTCAGCAGCGATAACATTTTTTTTTCTCTCGTCATCCTCGTCTCTTCTCCTTTCCTTCTGGGTAATCTCTTTCTTGTCCCATTAAATACGGAATGATAGGACATGCATACATTACTTTTTAAAAAAATGGCACGTCACAAATAAAGGAAACAGGACATGGTGGTATGAAACATGCATGCTTGCCTCCGTTCTTAGTCTCCGTCATTCAACACACAACACATTTCTCTTGATGACAGCTGAATATTCTTGTAACAAATAGAAATGCTGAGGAAGTAAGCACATTTATTTATGTACATATACCGTGCGGGCTGACGTGGATCGCGTGTCTGTCTCTTTTCATCAGTTTCAAACTCCCTAATTTCTTACGTATTATTGGCATCCCCGCTATATGCATATGCAATAATCTTTTAAATGAAATTACTCTGGCTTCCCTTCCCTTCAACAATATTATTTTAAAAGATGACGAGGAATCCGCTGCCAACTAAAAAGGAGTGTGTGTATGGATGGTATAAATTGAAAGAATGCAAACAGTACACACATATGTGCTTAGCCAAATTCCACCAGTCTTGTCGCAAAGCAAACAAACATCACAGAAGAATGAATTCAAAAGGGAAAGGCAAATGAATTTATGGCCATAAACATACTGCTTTATCTTCAAGAGAAAGATAGTCGAGTATGCATACATTACGACGCTAATGTATCACATAGAGGGAGCAGCTATTTACGCACGTACACGCTTGAAATATTCCCCGGGTGCGGACAGGGAGCGAGAGAAAATTCACGCAAAGAAGCAGTAGTCAAAGTGAACAGGATGAATTCATCATATAACTTTCATTTTAAGTGTATATTATACCATATACATATTATTGTGTTGTTGCTGTAAAGCAATTGTAAAGCACAATACTTCACTCGATTCATTCACTCATTCACGGAGGAAGAACGCCAAGCCAAGCCAAGGAGTGTGGTTGAAAGTAGAATTGTTGTATACCAAACTGGTGTTTATAGGGAAGCACGTATTTCAGTCGGATAAAGAAAAGGCCCTTCTTCTCACGTAGTACGAAGACGAAGGCAACAAAACAAGAGCGAGTCAAGACAGATAAATAAGCTACATGACGGCACAACTAAAGACAGCGGCGGCTTCCTCAATAGAAACCGCAGTTGGGATGGTATGGCGGTTGCTTTTTTTTGCAGGAGGAAAAGAAGAGCACGAAGAATGGAGAAAATTTTGTCAGTTGACAGCAAATAATATATTACTGGGGTCGGTCGGAGGAGAGAGAGAGAGAGACTCAAAATATTATTCAAAACAATTTCCCCTCTACGCTTCCACTTTCACTGAAATCGGATAGCCAAAATAGGAGTCAGCTGTGTCTCCAGTGATGAGTACAACGGACTCTGAGAGAAAGGAGAGCGTAACAAAAACACAGGGAAATGTGTACAAGTCATATTTTCCAAAATGCCATCTGCTTTCACTCGCTCCTTCGTAAAAAAAGAAGAGGCTATAGAAGAGAATGCTGTTGACAAGCTGTTGGGTTTAAAAGCGAGGATATAATATTTCCTAGGCGTATCCTCCTCCATATTACTATTTATTCATGGTGTAGTTAAAGTGGAGGAGTATGGGGATGAAATAAATTTAATAGTAGTAAAACAACAACAGCTTGTTGCGATGATAAGTAGGGCCAAGTGGACAGACCATAAATTATACTGGATTTTGGAGTAAACAATTTAATTACAACTTTCTTTATCGCTCACTCTTCCCTCACAATGAGAAATAACCGATATCATCCTGAATGCGGCATTTTGTTGCGCTGTTCTGTTCAGTTCAGTCATAACAACTGCGGGAGTAAGTGGTTGTTTGTATTAAAAAAGACGTAAAAGGATGAACCAGCGAATAGCAATATTATGGCAAACTGTAATAATTGGGTCGTTGGCTAGTCCCTGCAATAGTAATGCATTGATAATGGTCCCAGTTCTTAGAAACATTTATGTCTGGAGGGGATTTCTGGGGGATGACGGCCAAAATAATAATTATACTTTTTATGCTGTTTTATATGACAAGGACGAAAATTAAAAGCAATCAAATGGGTCCAAAAATATCTCACTCGTCAGAAATTTAAAAGTGGTTGGCCAGATACTAACAATAATAGTAATTACGCATGCAAAGTTGACAGCTATTTTATTACCAAAAATATTAATTGCTTCGACCAAGGAGGGCTAGTTGCTTGCTACAAAAAAAACGTTCTTGATTTGCACATAATTTACATACAATTATGTTTATATGAGCTTTGTATTAAAATATGTATAATGCTTGCAAACAAAAATGTAACAGTTGGTGTTGTTTTTTAAATGTTTAGATTCTTGGATTCCTCAGAATTCCTCCTGTTGAGAATACAAATTTGAGGTCTGGTTGTTGGTGAAAGCAGAAGAAAGTGTGGAGGAAGCAGGAGACGACATGCATTGCTCAACCTAAAGCTAAATCACCGTACTCTACCAGCCACTAAATGAGCTCCAGCCCGACATGTGTATATTCAAAATAACAACTCAACAAAACGTACGTAATCGCAATAAATAATTTTAATGACTTGGATTAATTAAGGCACGTAAATCTGAGAGGCGAATACGTGGCGTAAGCAAGAACCACTGCTGCTAAACATATAATATACATATGTGCATGCTAAAAATTAGTTTTCTACGCTGAGAACTGTGTACCAAAAATCAGCACAAGTGTTTGTACTTGAAAAGTAGATAAATGAAATCACTAATATAGACCAATATGTATGTCTACACTGAAATGGGTACTTTATGCTAAGTATTTATAATTTATACATGTATACGTACGTACCAAGCCATGTTCTACGACATTTATGCATTTATGATAAACAGGAAAGTATAGCAGCTACTTTTTTCAGCTTTAAGTACTCATACATATAACATCTCATAAATTATTTTGGCCAGCCAGAACTAAATTTTTAGTTGATATTTCACTCCTTTTTTTCTGCTGTGCTAAATGGATCCCCACTGTTAATCAGTGAAGGGGGGTTTTCTACGAGAGCATTAAGGTATGACCAATTGTGGCAATTCAACTCACGTTTTTACATAAATTCTTTTTCAAAATTGTTTTGCTGGTGGTATATAACCAACCAGCTCAATCCTCGTGTTCTACATTTTGTACAAAATATTTTTGCTACATTTTATTTGTCAAAGTATAAAACATTCATTTTGTTGGCGGATACAGCCCAATGTTTTGGGACATGAATCTGAAATTCGAACACGTTCAGATAACACCGTAGATGGTTTAAAGTTGCAAATTTTATGCAAATTTATGATACTATCTTGGTAACTACCACCACTACAAAACACCTGTGTACCCCGAATAAATGCTGTGGAATTCTTGGCATGTACGTATACTTAAATTATAGGTATATCACGAGCGTGTATACAAATTCAAGTGGAGAAGTGAGAAATATATATATATATATGGTATCAGATAACTAAATCGGGAATGGTGTGATTCGTAAAATTTATGACGGCCAATTCCCTCAAAATTTCACGAGGATTCCTCAAATTCGGAATAATGGCAAGCACAATTAATAGAACGCAAAAGCAAGGTACTCAACTAATATTAAAAGTAGGGGAGTGTTCTCTCATCGTGATATCCAAAAATATAACAATTAAAATCACACCGCAACCAACTCAGGAAGCGTGTCAGCATGTACATACGTACGTACGAATAAAGGGTACGTTCATTTACAAAGCGTGGCGAGTATGAAAGATTAAGGTAATTAATCGTGGGAATTAATTGGTTTATTGAGGTAGTAAACCAAAATTACACGACTCCCTGCAGAGTCCTCATCAATAGCCTATTCCCCAACTTCCTCCCTTTATTATAGGGGTTTAAGCTACAAAGAGCAAAACAAAAACAGGCATGATACAGTTGATCGACTGTTGTATTTTAGAACAGTACACGTGTGCGTTTATTAGCTTCCACTGATGAAATCAAAGATTTGGAAGATATCTATATATGGCCAACGGGTTTTGCTCTTTTTTTATCAAAAATCCAGACTCACTGATCCTTTTCATTTTCTGTATCATTTTCTACCTATCATGAGGGTTAGGCACGAGACGACGGCCCCAGAGTTTTTAGTTAGGATGAATGAGGATGAAGATAAGTATCATTGTTTGTCAATATGAGAGCGAATTTTGGGGTTCGGTTTGTTGGTAATGGATTAATTTCGGTTAATACAATACACCGAATAGCCTTGCTTGAGGATTCGTTCTAACTTTTGGAATTACCTGTTAAGTTAAGTAACATTGTATCGCGACCAATCATACAATAAGTCTACTTCACCCGTTAATTTTTCCCGTTATCTCGTTACAAAGCATAGATGCATCATAAATCATCATTTCATTTCATTAACCATATTTATTGTAGTAGCCATGAAATGAAAGGCATTGTTAGCTGACCTCGTATCGTCTCTACAATCTTTTGTTTCAAGGGACGTCTATGGGATACATTCATCAATAACTCCAATTAGCGATGTATTGCAAAGGCAGGATAGTATAGCATATTATTATTATTCTCAAAATTCCATCTTCTATTATGATTCTCCATTGCAATCTCTAAAACCATGGATTTTATATAAATGCAATGACCTACATATAAGTTAGCTTGACTGGAAGTTATTATGATTACGGTATCTAGAGTCTAGAGTCAAAATATTTTTGCTTTCACATCGCGTACAAGCATAAATTCATGAGTTATCGTCTTTGAAAGAAACAAGTTTAAAAATAAATGGATATCGCAGCGAAATAACCAAATTTTCCATTTTTCTTCATGACGTAATGTTTCCTCGGCAGTCAGCCCTTTCTTTTAAATATAATAAGTAACACATCACGAGTAATCCTAATGATATTCATTCCTTTCACCAACTGCAATCTGTGAGCATTTGATTATAGGCTGGCAAATCCTGTGTTTGAACAGTGAACCTCATAATTTATATTTCACGCATTTCTCTATTTTTAACCTAGTCTCAACTCCCATTATTTGTACCCGACATTCATGGACCATTATGTGCCGGGAACGTGCAGCCTTTGATGTTGCACTCACAGTAGTAGCAGAAGTCATTTAGAGAACCGCCATAATAATCAGAACGGTTAATGTTTATTAGCTCACGTTTTTATTCTTAGGAAAGGATATATAAAAAGATACAAAATCCATTCCATTATTTATTATTAGTTCTCGTTCCCCAACCAAGCATATTACATTGCATCGCATGATATAATATTATGAAGGTACTGAGGAAACGAAAATAGTAGAGACTTGGGAGAGGAGAGAGCTTATCAAGGCTTCTGTTGCTCAGCCTTTTGCCTTGGCCACACACAAACACAACGAATGACTTACTATTATTAGGTAGGAAAGAAACAAACAACTCATATCGAACTACAAATATTATAACAAACGAAAGGGTCAATAAGCCATTTTCTTGGGAGCATTGCATTGTTGTTATTCCCAACAACCCGCCCCCTTGATAGTGAGTTGTCGGGAAACATTTCTCATTCCTTGATGGGAACGCCTGCTCCCCATATATTTCCACCTATTTATGCACGCCCGGACAACACATATATTTGTATGTATGTATATTTCATTTCGAAATCACCTCATCAAAATGTTTGCTCACGGACAAAGTATATAATGTCATACAGCATATTTATTAGGCCACAAATAGTATGTGTTAGCGTATCAGTTCACCTTGTCAAAAACCAGGCATTAGTTTATTTCATTATGGTCACTCTTCCCTCGTGAAGTTTCATTACTAATTAGTAAATTGCTTATACACATATTGCTGTGGGCAGTGTGTGTAGATAAAAAAAACTAAAAGAGCAGGGCAGAGGTTGATCGCTACTTGATGATTTTGATATGGAAAGATTTATTATTCATTCATATTCATTTGTTCAAACCTTTGGGTTCATTACTTTTGTGGTGAATGATGTGATAAAATGAAATTACTGAACGATGAATGAATGGCTACATGTCACATGCATCATGTTGGTGTTGTGTGTTGTCTGTCTATATTTATATTTGTTGAGTGTGTTTGAGTGAAAGTTATAAGTACATAAGTGTTCTACAAATTAATACACCTAAAGCAATAATACATGGAGGCGATTATATAATATTCTATGTTGTTCATAAAAACAATTGTACAGTACAGCAATAATATTCTTGTCTTAATGTTCAACACACTATAAAGCTAAAGGAACATAGATATAGTGACTATTTATAGCAGTTTAGAATAAATTTAGGGGTAATTAAGATTTGAGTTGACTCGGCTCACAGTTGTCTTCAACTGGGAGTCGGTCGTTTTACTTGTGGTATTTTAAACAGCAGCAACGAATAAAATGCATTCCTAGTGACTCTTAGATTGGCACTGGGTGACGTACTTCCGACGCTTTCTAAAAGGGTTCGGTGTGCTCGCCCCAAGTCAAGAGTCTGTTTCACATACAACGAATCTCAGTAATTATGTCGAAAGCAATAATATAATAATTATTATCGCTAAATAATATATTGAATATAAATATATAACAGTCGATCACACTACCTCGTATATATTTAAGCACTTGTTAGATCTCATATAATATACGTTTAAGGACAACACTTCACAAATTGTATAGCAATAATAATGCTGCAATACTGCAAACAGTAAGCAATAATAAAAACGTTCATTTATAGGTATAGCATAAGAAAATCCATACTTCAATATTTAAAACACATTCCATGTTGTTGTATAGTAAAAGAGTATTATTATAATATTATATTTATAACTAGTCCAGTTAATTAATACCAAAGAAAGGTACCGAGTTTCTCTAGTCAGTTTCTCATGCGTGCTCAAATGGGCGATTGTTGTCCCACAACATTCCACTCATTGGCATCAATGTCATTGTCATCCTTAGGTAGGGTTTTATAGCCGTCGCTGCTATTCAGTCAGTTTAGATGATAGTTAAAGTTATTACCGTTAGTTTATTCAATTAAAATGCTGTGCAGATTATTATAAACTGTCACATGCAATACAGCTCCGAATGATCTCAAACTTTATAAAGTAATGAAGTAATTTACTTAGATGTAAGGCTCTAGTCACTAGAGAACAAATGTGAAGGCCGGAGCCGGAACATGCAATACATACAGGTATTAAGATGTACATACACAATTAGTGCTTTACTCATTAGGTTTAAATGAAGTCACATCAGATTTTGTTGGCAATTGAACAAAAATATGGATAACTGCAGCACTCATAAGTCCTCATGCTAATTGAATTTATATTTATCATTGCTCCTTCCCAGCTCTTACAATAAACGCTGTGACGTTACTTTCCGTTTCCTTGAAAGTTCGTTTTACTGAAAAGCTCTTTTTACCTGCTCAGATTTTATAAAAGTTTCCCTGATTCTAATCACGGGAGCAACTTTTGCTATATTATCTGAATGCATCAGAGTAGAGGTAGAGTAAAAGTTGAGCATTTTAGCTTTTTATTTCATACATATTGTTCAATTCCGCCCTCTTTTTTCCCGTAAATGTGGATTGTTCGTAAAAGCAGGAGCAAGCGGTAGCCAGTGCAGCAGCACTACTCCGTTTATTGCCCACCGACCAAATAATATTATTTTATCTTCACGAAATATTGACTTTTCCATTTGGACAAATATGTGCAGCCTTCACGTCCAGCTTTTAAAAATAAATATTTTAGATAAGTGATATGTGTGTAATTTTCTTGGAATCAAATCATACAAACGTCCACCACTACTACTGGGGGAAATGGTAGAAAAATACAAGTGACGTGGGTCGTTTGTTGCTTTTTTACGATTTTTCTTATTGTTTGCATTGATGTACACAGGTTGGCAAGCTATATGTATGTAGCCGCGCAGCCTATATTACTTTACCAATGCCAATAACTTTTTTTTTGGGCTGCGTGAGGGAGTACACATTGGTAGTGGGAAAGTATGGTATGGTGTTGGCGGAAAAAGGAGAAAATTACTTTGCTAAAATGAACTCACACCTTACAAGGTGTGATTTACTGATTTATTCCAACAATTTATGCTTAGCATTTACTTTCTGCTCTAAATTGAGTTCGTGATTCATTCTGCCCTTCCCACTTGTATTTTTTATTGATGCATGCACAGCCCATGATTCTTTTGTCTTTATGCGCTTTTTCTACTTAGCAGAAATCCAAAGTATTTTTGTACATGAACATGCTAAAATACACATTTATTTTCACCAATAATAGTCCATTTTGGGTTTATATTTTTGTTGCATGCATCAATCTAAAAAGAAATGTTGGAAGAGGAAATAAAAAATTTGTCTATTCAGCTTTTTAATATAAATTATGAACCATGAACTGCAGTCATACCTAACACACACGTCAACTCCATCTAAAATATTTGGGCTTATCGGAGTTTTTATGCGGGCATGGCTGCAAATGTCAAGACATGAAGCAGTAAACTTTTATATGAATAACGGATGTTGTTAAAAGAGCAAATAAGTAAAAAATCGCTTGCGATTTGGTGGAGCGATATTGAAATTCTTGGCTTTAATAATAATAACTGGCTGCTACTGATGATGATATTTCTGAACGAACGCTACAGCTTACAAATCAGACCAGAATATAGTAGCGTTTACGAAATCAAATGTTGCATTCCCACAAAAAAGTGCAATAATCATTTACTTTTATATTCTCCAAATTAGCGTCATGCTCAACTCAATCCATCAACAACCAAACAAGACCAATCATATAAATTTGCTTTTCCAATCGACCTTTTTCAACGGGTTGCTGATATTGGCAATATTGAATAATAATTTAACATCGCAGAGGATTTAGAGCGCTGCTGCGGCTATGGACCATAAATTTGTTCAATATCCAGTAAAATGTCTAGATGTGATGATGAATTGAATCCAATCACACTCCGATTTGTTGTTCCACACTCAACATTTAATTATCTCTAAGTACTGTAGCTATTACGTAATCTATTAATAAATAGGTATCAAAGTAATCTAGGGCATCATTTTCACCTTCTCTCAACAAAAGAAGTAGTGTTCTCCTCTTTCCCCTTTTCCACGCTTGGCTCTATCTGCTATGTCTCTCTATCTTTCTCTCAAAAACTATCTCTGTTGTACCGTCCTGTCCCATCTCTTTATCTCTATCATTCTCTCTCTCTCTTTCTCTCTAAATGAACCTTGGACATGAAAATGTTCTTCTATCATGCCAAGCGGCGAACTGTTCCAATACTTCAACACTGTGTAGATTCTTGTAGTAGAAGAAATGTCATCTTTAAAAATCTATTTCTTCATCTTCTCTCTCTTCAATTTCAAAAAATCTCTCTTTCCTATCAAAGCTATACTGAAGGATGAGTCAGCATCACTAGAAATGCGCTTCTTCCCTCTCATCGACTCTCCTTTTCAATATCTTTCTCCTGACTAGGGATCTGCCTCTTTCTCTCCACTTCTTTTCCACACTTGCACGGTGATTGAAGAGATGAAAACTCCTTTCTGTTTCAGCATTATTGCTACTATTTTCATCCATACTGGACTGTATTTTCTTCCCTTTCCACACTATACTTGATACATACTATAAAATTTTTATCATAAAATATAAAGTTGTATTTCGCTTTCACCATAAATAGTTTCATATATACTTACGATTAGAATTATGATTAATTGTATATTTGTTAAAGACGGATTTTCTGAGCATCAGAAGGTTCCCACCATTTACATTGGCAAAAAGACATTAATTTTAATAATTCACTCAGAACGCAGCAAGCATTTAAATACATGATTTGTTCATATACTTACGTATGTATGTATGTTCAAAGGAAGTAGAGTAGATACACAATTAGTAGTAACTTGTGAATGTTTGGTCCTACTAATTCGTGTGCAACGAAGGTTGATTGCAGATTGATTTACTTTACTAGAACTTATAATTGATTACATATTAATTTAATTTACATACAATTACAAATACTTAAGCATATAAAGGATATGGTCGGTGAAAGTTCTAGTCATCATGTTATATTGAAGTTCCACCTTGAATTAAATAACCTTAACTAACGTAAGATATATCATAATAATTATTGTTAGAGATATCTGTTCCAGTTTAGTAGGCTAAGAAGTTGGAAGCATCATAACTTTCACTTGTATACCCATCAGCCCAGGCTGGAAATCAAATATTTGATGTGCAACACTTTTTTCATAGCTTTCCATAATGTGTATGTGACCATTAAAAAGATCAAACAGCATTTGATCTAACCAATATTTAGTTTTCTCCCAACGCCAGAGCTCCTCCGAGTAAATAGATTTATGCTCTGCTTTCACTCCGTTTACGAGGAGGCCGTCAAAGCTCTAATTATTCAGCAGTCAGCGATTTTGAGAGCATTCACTCTCTAAAATGATTTCCCTTCCCTACTCGACTTTCTTCTTCTTCTTTTTCCAGCCTATAAAAAAAGTTTGGCGCAAGTGGCTCCATATAATGTGTATTTATTTACTAAATTTCTTTGATATAACAAGGAATTTTCTATCTCCTCGTTTTTACGAGCTTCGTTTTATCATTGTGTGGGTGTTTGCTCCTGTCTAGCTAACAAGTGAGTGAGCCCAAGTCTACTTACTTTTTACCTTGTTTTTATGTCAATATTGACCCACGACGATCGTTTACACAGTGAGTAGTATACAAATAAGGAGTTTTTATGTGTAAATGTTCGAGGCAGTAATGCAGTGAAGCCGTTCTTTCACTCATATTTTGCTGCTCAAAGACGAAACTAAAATGAAGAACAAGAACAGCCCTCAGAAAAGCTTAAGTTTTATTCTATGTAATGAAAACTCCCATAGGGAGACCTCACTGTGTACACACAATAATAAGTGATAGTCGACTCTTTACTGTAAACATAACACAGCTCTTTAAACGAAATGTGAAGCACTATCTCGCTCACTTTTCTCTCTCTCTCTTGGTTTTGCTTAATTGCGCCTTTCAGTTCCTCTTTATCGAGGTCAGTCACCATAAATCATAAAACGCATATTGATCACAGCACGCTGTTGCTTGTTGCTCCTTCCTTTAGCGATTCCCCTGCTTTTACTCACTCTCAGCACCAGCAACTTTCCATGTTGGTGATTTTTTGTTGAATAATATTGTGCTAATAAACCTTTTAGTATCTGTCGCTTTCTTTGTCAGCAGAGTGGGGAGAAGGGAAGGAGAGTGGCTTTCCATGTGTGCAAGCCCTCGCAGTAGGTACATTACGTAAACTGGTAAATAATACATGGGCCCTTCTCTCCACACTCGGTTCCAATCCAAACATTGAGCAACAATTGTTTCGCTTTCGTCATTAGACCACATTTATATACATAATGTAAAGTATTGCCCTGTGGGATATGTATAAACACAATTTTCTCCTTAAAAAGATAGACGTCTCGTTTCGTCTGGAGGAATAATTATTATTGATTTTATAATACGACAAGCAACCAGATTCCATTGCAGTATTACCGTGTACAGACAGTGCCATAAATTATTAGACATAATTGTCCTGTTTACTGATCAGTGGCAGCAGTCAGCAAAATATAATTTTAGTCAGCTCCTTTTTCTATAGCTAAGCATTTTGTTCGGCACATTTTGTGAGAGATTTTACAATCCCTTTCATTTCGAATACGCACGAGCCTAAAAAGCCGCCCGATTTTCTTAATTACGAATGATGAATAGAATGATTCAAATAATGGATGGAAAATGAAGCGGTTTATGCTATTATAAAATGAGGCTCAAACCCAGAGTGGGTGCTCCATTTATATATAGCTATCTCGAATTTAACAAAAGTCATTAAAATTCTGTGGCTTGGGGAAGAAACCTCATCAACAGTCAAAATTTGTAATAATTGGCGAGCCCAAAACTCAGCTCAGCCCGGTATTCTCCAACAACAGAGAGCAGACTATAGCAATAGACTAATGAAGCCCTGAGATTGTCGTTAATTACAATAGACCCCACTTTTTTCCCTCCAACTCTTATCAAACATGTACGCATGAGGACTCATCAAAGATTCATCATGTTTCTGCTAGATTTTCCCCCAGAAAAAAAACTGATGGTTCGTTGGCACCACCACCACCACTGTTAAAACATGCTTAAACTCTGGCAGAAAGAGCCGTTTGAGTCCTCTCCGTGTAGCACACCAATTTTTTTCTCTTTTTTTTTGCTAAAAGGAGGAAAATCACTTGTGTGCCATGCCATAATATATATTGTCGTAATAGTGAGCACATGAATCTGTCCTTATAATGGGCCACCTTCACAAAAAACGTGTTAAAAGCAAAAGGCAACGCAACGCTGTTCCATTGCCGCGCTGTGCTCATTCGTGTGTTGTTTCATTTCAACTCATTAAAGATTTACCAAACTGTTGAGCAGCAGAGGAAAACACGAGTGCTACCTTTATCACCATTCTCAAAGGAAGGGTAGCATATAAGCTGTATATATATATAAATATAACACATTCATCAAGCTATATTTATAAAGCAATCCAAACATTTACTCTGCACTGCACTGCAGCAGCCAGGAATATGAGACTTCGCGAGACTTTTCCTGGTAATTTTCATCAACTGAACAGAATGGGACGGAGGAGGAAGTACAAGTACAGTATCTGTTGTTGCACGAGTGTGTATCACAAGAACTGGCTATATATGGACTACCAATTGTTATTCCATCGTGCAGTGAATTTTGAGCTCGTCACTCCACCAGCTAACTAGGGATGTAGAGAGAGGAAAAGCCAAACGTGCATAGATGACTATAAAAGGGAAAGCTGTGTGTGAGAGAGAGAGCAGCTTCGTACGCCTGCATTTAATAGCTAAATGAGTTAATGAATGAGTGATAAAACAAACAGAGAGAGTATAATGCGCTCCCGACAAAGAAAACGGTTAAAAAGGTCGTCGTGGTTGTAGGAGTTATTATGATGAAATTTATTTCCAGCTCAGTGCCACCGAGCCGCTCTCTCATGCATTCGATTGCCTGGTATTCCCATTGGATTTCGTGTCATTGAATATGAGATAAGTTTAGTAACAACGGCTTCAGTGTGGTGTGAGCATAGTATACGCAGTTGATTTTAAATGTCCAATCTACTACCCTTTTAGAAAGAGTGAAATGGACACGGAAAATTCCTCTGGGTTTGTGTAAAATATATCGTTGACTAAAAATTGGATCGGGAGTGAGTGAAATGTTGGAGTCTAGTTTGCGTTTCAATTTTTCGATACAATTTATCCCAGAGTGGATGATTGTACTTGATATTGATCAGTTGGGCTTTGTTGTTGTACAGTAAATGTTGGATGTCCGGAGGGACAAAAAACTGAACATGAAGTTGCTTTTAAACCATTTTCCAGCTTAATAGTCTTAATTATCGGGGATATATTCCTTTTTCCTTTTACTACTGCGTTTGTCCTATGCTCACGAAACACCTGGATATGACCTGTGTTCGATTTATGAAAGATATCATCATCATTCCTTTTTAAAAGGTGGTGCCATGTCCAGCCGAAAAGTTAAGCACTGAAGGTGTATCGAACGTAACGAATTTATTGTTTTAGAAAAGTCGTCAACTGTAAAAGACAAATCGGATAGTCTCCGTCAGTTTTAGAACAGTTCAATAGGAGAATAGGAGCTTTCTCCAAATAATAATTGGACATTCAACAACTTTCCTTGAAAGTTACGTAGGCAAGGCATGCACTGTTGATGATGAGCCGTTGCTTATTGCCTCATTCAACATTCATCATAACATTTTCTCCTGTCCCCAACCGAGAACCGAAGAAAGAAAGAATGTCATGCTAAATTTTTATTTCTGCTCCCTTTGGTTTTTGCACGAAAGGGGAGAGCCCGGTGTTAATTATTCCGAAAATGGACATATATCTTTGCCATTTCCACCAACCAACTTGGGCTACCCATTTTTTCAGGTTTCTAGGGAAAACATAGACACGGAGTCGTCACTTCTTGGTCAATCTACTTACACTCTGCATGCATGCACGACGATATGCAGGCTATGTTTTAGTGAGTGCATTATTGTCAGCTTTCATAAAGGGATAGATAGATTAGGGACGCGATAACCCATCCTGTTTCTAAAATACCGTCGGCATTTTACACACCTGAAACAACTGGAAACAATACAATTATTTTTAGTTTATATCGTTCCAAATGCGTATAATGCACACATTTTCTGTATTGAACAAAATATCGGTTTGATCTACTTTTGACTTTATGGGGATTTCATCAGGAAACTATATAATTCTCACTGTTTGATTTGTAATTGAGCACTAAATTCTATTGTCAGCTTTTCGTTTATAATCCGCATCAAAATTACGAATTCGTTTGATTACCAATAATTATTATTAAACAATGGTTAAAGGTGTAAATTTTTACATTGTAAATACTATAGCATAAACTTTTAGGAAGTAAATAGCACGGCTGGGGTAAATATTTTTGAAGTGTGATAACTTTGGAGCAGCCGTTTAAACAAGTCATCACTGGGCATCTTATACCCCGTGCAGGACTGAAGCAATCAACCTCACATGCCTCTAAACAAATATGTACATACATGTGTCATGTACAAACACAGACAGAATCGCCAGTATTTTAGAAGATAAGCATCGTGATAATGTCTATATGGCATGTCACCTCCGTGTCAAATTGGTTTTTTTGTAGAATGTCGCCAAACTTTCCAGCTATCCCGCTCCACATTATTTCTATAACTTATTTGGGAGATTATGTCACCTTCAATCCAATCCAACAATCCTTTTCGTCTGAGTAGATTTCCCACTTTCGCCATTCCTTGTACATTCCTGTGGTCTCATTTGTTACGTTAGGGAAAAGTTAATTGTATGATACAAATTGACAGCAAGAAAACTATATTTTTATCAACAAATTCTATTAGGGAAAGTGGCACGTAAGAATATTTAAAGATAGTGATGATAGAGTAAGAAATAAAGCAAATTTTTATATTAATGTAACCTCTCCGTGATGAGAATCAAAACTTGAATCTATGCAGAGTATAGGCATGGGGGAAATGGGGTTATAACTGGTGCTTCTGACAAGGGAAAGCGAGCACCATCATGGTGGTTGTTAATTCCTTTCGCTCAGACAGCCCAACCCCCATTTTCTTCCATAGAGTTTATACATTCTCTCAATAATATTCGCAAAGCAATAAATAACCTCCGTCCTTCCTTGTCTAATAGCAGGAAGGATGGATAAATATACAGTAATTAAATTCTTCTTTTTTACATAATAAAACGACAGCAATAATAAGTATCAACTGGTTTTAATGTCAATTACCTACAGCAATATTTAAGACTATTCAAGGAGTAATAATAGCGTAGACGTGAGTATAAGGCAGAGAGAATAAGGCTATTCAAACATCCAGGAAATGGGGAAGGAGAAAACACAACACCAGAAAAGAAATGAAATTACGAGATTCCTTAATTAGAAGGAATTGAGAGGACGCCGTAAAATTACCATTGAATTTATTCTGAATAGTCGAGCACGAAATCAAGATCATATATTCATAGCTTTCTGCTTCCCCGGCAAGGCTTTTCTCTCTTGCTTTCACTCATGCTAACTGAAAACAAGCATTTTCTGAACAACGAAGGAAAAACAAACGAAGCTAATAATTTTAGTGTTCTCGTGACACAAACGGTCCATTTTAGATTCATAATATGTAAGTATTAAGGATATTTAAGGAGGTTTTATAGTAGCAAGCACTCGAGCACACTTACATATTTAATTCTAAGTACAGGTGAAAGCAATAATATTCACGTAACGAACGAGATGTAGCTTATTAAAGACAACGGGAAATAAATGCATATATATATTCAACTTGTAATTAAGGTTTATATCATAGAGTCTTATTAGGTTAGGTAGTTGCGTAAGAATTGGTAGCAGCATTCCCTCGCACACGGGGAGTGCAATGATTCTAGTCTAAGGAGCTCATTCCATGACAAGTGTAACTAAAGCAATAACTAGTTAAGGACAACCAACAGCAATAAAAAGCTGGTCTGCAACGAAAGGAAGGTGTGTGCACGGAATTTTTGGAATGCATGTTGTTTGCGTGTGAGTATGAATGTGTACGGTAAAAGGTTTGAAAGTGGAATGAACTGTTTACAATATTTATTCCGTTCTAACCAGTTTTAATTAATTTTCAAGTGTCTTCATTTTAAACTATGTGTCGTCCAAAAGTATGATGCTTTCTTGTGAAAGTGCAAGAAAAATTTTACGCGTTGTGTGCTATTATACAGCTACTCATACAACGAACTGAAGAACACAAAGGCCTTGCAAACATAAAATAGATATTTTGGAAATGAAATTGCATGTGATGCAATAATGCAACGAATACCTTGCGAATCAAAAATGTCATTAGTTGTGCTTGCCATTCTGATATCTGATATCCACCATTTGCAACGAACTTTTTATGAAATTGAGGAAATACCGAAATGCCACCTAACATTTATAATGAATGTTGACGTCACGTCAAGTGTACTTGGAGTTTACTATTGTTAAAAAATAATCAAAACAGAAACTGAACCAGAGCAATAATACTTCGTCTCAAGTTTCAAACGAAAGCAATACGTATTTTCGTCAAACAAAATACAACAAATACCAGAAAGCAATAAAATCAAACTAATGTAAGTTATAGAGGTAGTATATAACACTGGTTTTAGTTTTTCATCTCTATTTTTAATTAGTCCATGTCACATTTTGGGTTAACCTTTCATTGAAAAATAATGAAAATAAAGTTTATTCCAAACGTCTTAACTTTATTTTAAAATGTTTTTAAAATTTCATTGTCTGAAGATTTAATTTCAAAAGATTTTGTAGAAGTTTTATAGTGAACCAACTTAATGTATTTATAAATTCAGTACAAGTTTAAAGTGATTATAAGTTACTGTCCAATTTTTTAAAGACAAATTCTAAGAATATAGTTATTAACATGTGATGTATTAGATATTGATTCGAAACGAAATGTATCCTTGTGTATTCATGTATATTGAATGTATTATTTTTCTGTGATGCATTTTCATTTGTTAGATATTTGCGTACCTTATTTCTGCGACACAACGACTAGATCATAGTAGATCGAACAAATTTATTATGATTTACACAAGTACAACGAACTTCAATATTGCTACAACAAACAACAACGAAGCAAATGAGTTTACGAGAAGCTGGCTACATTCGAACCAATTTGAATCATTGGTTTGAACACTTATATGATTTAGACTATGTTAGTATGCGTTACTGAGAGTAATTTAATTATATACTACGAACATGTGTACTTACGTAGACATTTTCGTGTAAAAACGGTATATATATAAAATATTATGTACTTAAAACTTACATACCTCCATAATATTTTGCGTAGTGTGAAGCAAAGCCTGAATTTACAATGCAAACTTCTCATTGTCACGTAATGGAATTATTGATGTTCTCATTTAGTTATCACTTCAAAACCGAAATTTTTTAAGTACTGTACTCCAACCAAATGTTCACCCGCATTAAAACAAACGTGTAACTGTAACGCAAACTGGATATATTTGTGGATTATTAACCTGTAAACATATTTAAAACTCACTTCTAAATTATAAGCAACCGTTTATCGCGACTGTATTGAAAGTGGCAAAGGAAAATCTGGCTGAAAATTAAATGTAACTAATGGATTGTGTAATAAAAATGCATAATATATTTGATAAATTATGCATAAAATAACGTAATGAATTGTTAAAACTGGAAAAATGTTATGATTTCAACTGTGGGTTAGAAGAAAACAAAGAAATTCAAAAGTGCTCGCATTATAATACAAAAATAGCCACTTAATTTTCATATGTAATGTATTATGCCATATAAATGTATGTTTATAGTCACTCGAAAGCAGTATATTGTATGTATAGTTTCTTTAGCAAATGAGTTAGTGCGTACCGCCCAGGTATCCCTTGTAAAGTTGTTAATATTATCAGAAATCATGCTAATACTTTTTGTTCTGTAATAATGCACGAAAATGTTTCATCCCTTTTATGTCAACTGTGTTATGCTAGATGGCTTTTGTGTCAAGCATCCATTACCAATCATCCAATATACTTAACTTCCTGTTAAATACGTTAGTATTTTAGTTACTTTTATGTGTAATGTGTTACATTCATTAAAATGTGGACATTATTATCCAAATCCGTTGCTATTTCATGGATAATTTAAATTTGACAAACAAAATTATTACCAGTTATGAAAACAATGTTATACCTATTCATTGAGCTGAGTTGATCTCATTATCAATTACGAGTATTTTAAAACTTTACCTTAGTTGCTCTGTATCAACATGTTTTATTTTCATGAAATCGGTAATAAAGTAAAAATGCAATTGTTTCTTTGTAAAAGTGTTGTGCAAAAGCAAACAAGTTTTTTTCTCCATAAATACACACGCATTCCAGGAAAATTCTTACCACAACCTTTGCTGGATAATCCCGAAAATGTATAGTTATTCTCATCGTAAATAAATGCCTTCGGGAGGATCATGCCGAGCATCCTGCCACCGTTTGCGTTGGAATCGACAGTTTCCAGGATTTGATCATCTCACCCACAAAACTTGCTCACTTATACCATGAAATATTTGAGTGCTTTCGATCCCCACACTTCGACGTTTGGTATGTCTACGCCTGGAAACCCTCGCGGAGTGCCAATGCCAACAACCAAACAATCAAGGATCGTTGGATGATACATACGCTGGAATGCATAAAACCATATTATATAACCCTCCTCCTGATTAGCCGTCTGCTGTCTTTCGCAGACAGAAAATGCATGTTGATTTGATACTTGCACACAACATTCCAGTGCAGGAAATTCATCCGAACCCTACCATAATATCATTTGAGAGTGGGTGAACGAATTATAAGGCTTGGGTCGTCTCCATGCATTAAGAGATTGAAATGAAATACGATTCACACAAATATAACATTACTCTTGGTTGATATTCCTATAATCTCTGTCTTTTGTGTCATTTGCAAGTATCTCCGTTCTTCCCAGATCGACCTTTCCCCTAACCCCTGAAAGCTTCTAACATGCTTGTTTGATGCATCTCACATGAAAAGTAGGAATGAACTTTCCGTACTTTTGATATTACAACCATCCTATTACTTATGCATGCACATACATATATGCAAAGCTGAGAGTGATCTCAACTGCACACTTGTTCAATAACAATATCTAATTAAATTCGTATGAGGATCTAAAACGGGTACAGAGTACCACACCAGAAGCAAGCTCATGAGAACGGTAACATTTTGCGGCCTTGTACAAACTTTTAAAATACATCGCGACGGCAGTCTAACTGGTAATAATCCAGTGTAATGCAACACGAGTAAAGTACGAAGGACAAGGAACTATCATTTTATCGACAATCGAGAGCGGGTAAGGAGAGCAAAAACTTCTTGATGAAGGTACATCCCAGTAATAAACCGCTTTTGGAACGGGAGAAGTAAGTATTCTGTTTATCTTCAAAACCAGGCTCCACGAGAGCTACTGCTACTGCCGCTGCATACACAATTACATATGAAATATGCATGTTTTGCATCAAGCCGTTCCCTCTGAATTGATTAGAACTGGGGATTGGGAGGAGGTGTATGTGCAAGTTAGCACTTTTGTGCAGACGTCCTCAAATATGACTACAAACATCCACAACCAAATCCTTCCAAAGTGTTTTCACTCAATACAGGTGGATTACTACTCGGTGATATTACTCCAGCTCCAATTTTTAAGTGTGATTTTGGAGTACAGAGGTGATTCTGCTGTTGATGATGCATGTGTATACTAGACAAGCATGCATATTTGAATTTGTTTTTCAGGTCGGTGTCTAAAATTAAATGAAAATTTGTGCTGCTTTCTACTTTATAAAATGAGTTGAGAATGAAGACAACCAAGATATAGCGTACTTAAACATATATGTATATATATTTTGCATTAATAAATGAATCGTACATCCACCAAAATAAAACTCCTTACGTGAATCCCCACAATCAGTTAGGAGATGATGGGACACGAAGCTGAAAAAAGTTTTTGGTTTGGTACATTTTGAGCAAGCTAGAGCATCATCATCATATTCCTCATCCAGCTCGTGCTATCGGCACGCCTGCCTGCTCTAATACATAACTTATCTTTAGTCCATTTGCCATGACCGGATTCGTATTTTAGCTCACGAAAGCCCATAAAACTTGTACTTGTTAGAGATCAAGGCAGGGAGCAACAATAGCAGATTAACTGCTGCAAATGTGCGTGGCGTGCCGACTCCTGTTTTCGGATGCATCATTCCGTTGAATTGAAGTTTACTTTGGGAGCGGAGCGGGCCAAGGAGCCAAAGCCCATATAAATATTGCGAGTGAATGGAGAAGCGCGGTGGATGTGTAAGGAAAGTTATTGAGCTTAAGCCAAACCGAGCAGGGAAAGTTTTTGGAGAGTGCATTAAAATATAAATCCAGAATACACAATAATTTCGGTGTGGACGTTCATCCAGTTTCCCTTTTGTCTGTGGAAATGTATATAATGCATTTTGTACTAGCGCTGATGATAAATAGGTACATCCATTTGTGGATCTGTGCGCTTCATAGCCTTTGATGCTTTCGGCTGGCAGAAGAAGAGGCATAAAAAGGATGCCAAGGCATGAGCCAAAGCCCAGCATGATTTCCTAATGCACTGCGTGTCATGATATTCCTTTTTATGTATAAATGATGGAGAGCAACAAGATCCAGAAATCCACTTGCTCGCTCATGAGATTCACGCAACTCTGCGGTAAGCCGGATATGCCACTGGCATCATGGTAGCTTTGTGCAAGCAAAGAAGATGCAAGTCTACATTTCTTACTTTCAGTTATCTCATTCCATATACTCGTACTATACTCCCTGGTTTTCACTAAAAAAATTCTTTCGCGTAATGAAATTCTTTAATGGCTATCATCGGATAGACCGTGATCAAATTGCGCTTTTGTTAGCCGAAAATCCCCAATTGACAAGGTGAACAAGCCTCAGATTTTGAATCCTGTTTGTTTGAATCGGAAACCAAAAAAAAAGGTTTACAATGCAGAGAAAGTCGAAAGAAAATCATGACCACATTGAGCTGTTGCTTTATATTAAAAACCATTCCCATTAATTTTCTTTTAGCGTTTAAGCCTACCACAATTATTTGACGATGTAGAGCTCGGGGCGCACTCCAACTCCAACCAAATCTATTAACCGACCAGGAATGGGAGACAAGTCGGTGGTATTTCAAATCAATCTTGTAATCGCTTTTTCTTCAGCAATGCTTCTCTTTGCTCCGAATCTCGATTGATAAAGCTACACATTCACATCATTTCGGCAAGTGTGGCAGCACAAAATCACACAAGACATAGAAGAATGTATGTATGTACGTACGAGACTCTCATGTAATAACGCAATAACCCCCACCTCCATTACCGTCAAACCCCGGTGTTGTGTGGGCATCCCATTTTCTTATTCAATTTGAATCAGTCAATCCGGAAAATGGAAGTTTTTGTCTGGAGCTGGTTAGTCTGTTGCTGATGCTTTTAAGATGAAATATAAAATGCTCGCGTAGGCTTCTGCACCGTTTTTATTACTTTCTCGTGCTTTCTCAAATATATTTCTTGCCTGTGACCTGTTCATGTGTTGCTTGCTTGTCGTATATACGTAGCACATTCGTGGTTTCAGTCTTGTTCATACATCAAGAGCAATCTGCAATCACTGACGGTATAAATATCATCATACACGGCACGCCGACTGTATGTATGCACATCCAAATCTACCGAGGAGATACTCCCAGATCCTCATCTATTTATCCAGAAGAGTGACGGAGTTTATTCAATTGAAAAGGTTGAGAATGATGGTTAAGGTGGGATGAAATGAATTGAAGATTTAACGAGAAGGAAACCAAGTGGGGAGTCTACCAAGTACCGAGCACCACACATGTAATATGAATATTACGTTATTTATAGGCTTAAAAGGATCCATGCAGGTTCGAACTATATTCATTCATCCAATATCTCATATTGTGCACGGGATGATAGAAAAAGCTACCAATATCCACACTTTCATCGTGTATTCGCCTCCAACACATTTAATAATTTTCCTGTGGTGCTGAAAGGTGAGTTGGGCTCTGGAATATTCGTAAATTGAACGGAGGAACAATGCACTACTCAATTTTCAGATTGTATGGCGTATGGCCCATGATTGTATTATTTTTACCACTATTCATAATGTAGCTTCACAAAAGGCATTTCGGCTGAACAGGGTGTGAGCAACATTTGGGAAGAAAAATGATTTCTCCTGCGGTGATTCCATATAGTGCTTATTCTTTGGGAAATTACGTATTGAAAAAGATAATGGATTGCATTCCCTGTCAATGATTTAATTTAATTTAACTCTACTGGCTTCAATTTAACGAGATTTGATGTTCCTCTGATGACGTTGGCGTGAGAGTATGTATTTGTTTTATATGCATGCCTTTGTTTGCATTGTCCCGTTGGCTGTTATTTATTTATTCCAAATAAAAAGTCAGGAATATGCTGTTACATGATTGCACTCGTTCCAAGAAAACTATTCTTGGAGAAACGCCCTTTCAAGCCATTTAATTCAAAGTTTAAATTAAACAGAGAATCATAATAATTTGTGCAGCCGACTTTCACTTGACCCCTGTAAAGTATTACGTCATTTTAAGATGTTTCATTCAATGTAAGTTACACTATTTTAGTAAGCAAGACAAACAAATCCCGAGTTTTGCATCAATTATCATTTTTATTCATGGTTTGATTACAAAGTTAGATAGCAGAAGCTTACAAAAAATTGTTGCGGTTATTTGTTCTCGAATTTAAAACGTTCGCAAGTGCAACAAGAAAAGCTGTACGGAGACATAATATCAAATAAAAAACTTGTCACGAATCAGCAACCCTAGAATTGGTTCATGTTCAATTGTATGTACTTATCTCACATCGGATGTAATAAATGTAGGAGCGTATTTCCAAAAATTTTAACTCCTTACCACATTTTTTCCTACCAATTCCCATTAGTTTTTGACATGTTACTGCAAATTCTACATATTATATCTGGGCGTTTGCTATTCTTTAAAAAAAAACTCCATTATAGATTGCTGTCGGACCAAACTTTTTTTCCACTACACCCTAATAACACATCTTATCCATTCATTGTGGATAGATTTTTATTTTGCAACATTTATCTTTGATCTTTATGCCTAAGTATAAAATCACTTATTTGAGGGAAGAAAAATGGCTGAGATTGCTGCATTTCCTCCACATTTTTTCTCGTGTCCAGTGCACGCAAGATGCGGATTTTTACAAAAGAATAGCTTAAAATCAAAATCAAATCTGTGTGTATGCACTTCATTGTTCGTGAGAGCGACGCACACCCTTTAGCCTCTAAAGTTACAACGGTTTTTTTTGTCGAGAGCAGCAAGGACATAAAAATTTTACGATCTACTGATTTGACCAAAATACTTGTTCGCAAGCAAATCTAGATTTGGAGGGTTTTAAGCATGACCACATGTATGTATAATGTTAGCCTTATAAACATAGGTGTATTGACGCATTTCATCGTAATACCGCATGCATGTTAGAAGTACATAAAAGAATAATGTTGAACAAGTACTTTGTCATCATATCATGCTACGAAATTTTCTACTACCACCCCATTCTCCATGTAATATGCAATTGCACGAATGCAGTTTTTGCACGACTGGGTGGTCTCTTGTCTCGTACTCTTCCATGGTGATTGGGAGTAGTAATGAATTTTCCATCTGCTATTTTTTTCTTCGTATTTGTTTACTATGGCGGATTGATAAGGATCATTCAAATTTTTGAAAATGGGAAGAGAAAGCTAGAACTGAGAACGAAATCGGAGTGCTTTTAGCAAACAAGAAATCCAAAACTTTCTTTGAATCTTAGCTGTTCTTTCTGGTAAAAATAGTGATTATTACAAAATGCCTCCAAAGTTTGCTGCTGCTGATGCTCCGTTTCCGATGCAACGAAGGGTCGGTCCGGATACTCTAGCTACAGTTCCAAGAAGAAACACACTACCATCAGCACCACCACCACAGTTTCAGCGGAATAGAAGGAAGTCGATAGACATTCAGAAGAAGAAAACTGGATATGCAGATCTTGATGCTTGGAATGCACTTCCGGAAGCAGACCAGAACCGGATTCGGGGTCACTCAACAAAGCTGTTGGAAGCGTTTCGAATCACAAAGATATTCCTCAGATGTTTGGGATTATTTCCATTCACTGCTAGAAAACTGGTAATAATATTAGCACTATTTTTTTCAAATGTTTAAACTAAACATACTAAATTGAACTGAACAAAACAGGAGGATGGATGTTATATCTTCACTATGAAACGATGCAGCCTATCTTACATGCTATTTTTGGTGATATCGATTTTCCATTGTACAATTTTTATCCTATTTACCACTGGCTTCATCGGCATATTTATCGGAGGTACTAAATATCCTTACAAGAGAGAAAAGGACAGGTAAAAATTAAGTCATTCCATTGTTTTATTTAAGTTAGGAAACGATTTCCAACCTTCAACAATTAATGTACGAATTAATTACATTGGAAAAAGATGCGGAAATACATGGGGCAAAACTGTACTCTCACGAAATATGCCAGCGGTCATCTTTGTTTGGACTCAACTGATGCTCACGACAGCAGGCAACTTATACGTTCTAATTCATGGGAAGAGCTTTTTGAAATATTATAACAGTGTCAACGAAGCAGTTATGCAACTGGACGTGGACCCGACTACCGGCATGCGAAGCTCGGATCTCAAAGGAAATATTGTTTTTGGCTGCCTCTTTGTCATTTGCATTGCGGTCTTCGCCTCCGGAGTCCTTTACTCCTTGGAAGACGTCTCCGCATTCGTTATTGAGGGCATTTTGTATTTTTTCACGTCCGACCTCGTCTTCTTCGACAATAAACCTTTTTCGGTGAGAGATTATGAAGAGCAATTTCCAAAGTGTAAAGACGTTTGCAAGGACTGTGGATTCGAGGATGAAGAGGAGGATTATGAGAGATGCCGTAACAATGGATGCTATAACGCCATCACTACTCCAAGTCTGAAATTTAAGCTGATCAAATGGGCCGGATTTGTGATCTTCGTAAGGAATATTATTCAACTTTTACCTGGTCAATGATGTTACTTTCAATGAACTGTTATTTGTGTATGTAGACATACTCCTTGTTAGCTGCAAGGGCTCTGATTCGACAGTTTGAGTTTTTTTGTCAAGTTCTCGTCAACTTGGCGTCTGTTTGGAATAAGCGGTTTTTGAACTATTCATCCAAAGGTAATCTCTTATAGTCAGGGACGCAACCACTGGGGGGGCAGGGGGGTGCACTGCACCCCCCTGATTTTTTGCAAGCCAATAAAATTTCGCTTTTTTCCCAAAAACCTTATACGTATTCAGTATCAATATTTTGGAACCACAATTTTACTGAATTTCTAATGTTTTCCCATGTTTAAAACTTAATTTTAGCAATTTTGGATTCGTATTGTACCGTGACTTGTAATTTCAACCAATTTGCTATTCTGTCTGTGCATGCAGCATTATGGGGTTAAGAACCTAGTGATAGCTTGGTTCAACTTCTCGAGTCATTTTCAGCAGTAATAAGGTAATATTGACATTACAGAGACAAGTTACACAAAACGTGTTGGTGATGGAAGATAGTTTGCTTTGAGAAGCCGTTGATGATTGTCAGTCCCGGACGACAATCAAAATTTTGTCAAATTTTGTTGAATATGGGACTGATTGGTCGAAAGGTTTTTTTGAACAAACCTTAATAAACTACTATCAGTGTTCAAGATTTGGTGCGAATTAAATTTACTTGTAGAATAGGAAGGCTACAAAAATGTTACAGACTAAAACGTCATGACGGACAATTCGACGGAAGGAAATTCCATTTTTATTAAGTAGCTACGGCTACTTACAAAATAAAATTTTGATTTTTTCGACGAAACATTATTCGTCCGGAACCGACGATTGTTAGAAATTTTCTGTTAAAACTGTTGGTAAAAAATGAAAGTTTCCTTTCATTTCGCACTCCAAAACACTTACATTTTAGTCGTGAATTAAAGCAGATTTACATTTTAGGATGTTTGCTTCGAAAAATTTCTTTTGTTGCGACCAATTTCTCAGACTTACAGAGCCTAGTCTGAAAACTTTATCTCCATTTGTCAGGTTGGACCTCAAACTTTGGATTTCTGACTACAATATATGGAATCAGATTTGGAAAAAAGCTGAAAGAATTATATCTCAAAATTTTAAATGAATCCATCACGATTACAAATAGCACTTTGTATATCGTCGATGAGATGAGCATTTGTAAAATGGTGTAAGTCCTGAGATGTGCATTTGTAAAATGATGTAAGTCTTCTTTGATGCATTTGTAAAATGAAGTAACCCTTTGGGAGTTCAATGGAGACTTACTTCATTTTACAAATTCACGTCTCAGGAGTTACATCATTTTACTACTTCATCGACGACATCAATTGATAAAATTATCAGATTACTTATTCAAAATACACAGGAATCCATGTGAAATTGTTTGAAATGTTTTCAACAAATATCCCCAATTAGGTCAAATAGTCTTCACAGATATAATTTTGAAACTCTAGCGTATGATGTCGAATTACAGGAGCTTTAATTTTTCAAACAGTTATATAACAAGTGCTGTAGCTGAAAGCTTTGTATTGTAGATTTGGTGACCCTTAAGCGTTTGCAATAGTTAAAGGAAAAATTGAGTAAAGCATTTGTAAATGGGGCCGAAAATTTTCATGGTTGCACCCCCCAGGTTTAAAACCGTGGTTGCGTCCCTGCTTATAGTTATTTCATAACATGGCTACCCCATTCTCTAATTACTTTTCAACGCGGCTAGACAACACTATCAACATGGATGACCCTTACCGCCGCCGGATAACCGCCCAATATATGCTGAAAGATCATTTTCAAATTGTTCACCTTTACAACGCAACGGAAGTCAATTTTTCCATGATTTTGTTTGCATACTACGCATCCATTGTAACGTTAAGTATTTTAATACAGACAAAATATAAATATCTACGAATGGATGACTAAAGTTTAATGACTGTTCATTATTTTTCCAGTTTTTCAATCTAATCTGCCAGTTTTATTATACTGCTCTCCTAAGCAGTCAAGTTACTTGTGCCGTTGCCACGTATCGGGAGAGAACAGCCGCACTGCAAGGAAAATGCTATGAAAATACAACAGCGAATGTAAACGTGACGAAAATGGTACTTCAACACGGATTTCAAAAACTGGGTACTCCGAGACGATTATTTTTCATGTAAACTTACAATGAAATGACACTAGATTTTCATGATACTAATCTACAATTTCAGTATCCTTTGAGGACGCATGTGTCAAGCATGGCGCGATCATTCGACATAGTGCAATTACAGCAATTGTTCTACTTTTGGTCACTCTGAGCTCCTTCATCATCACAACGCTAGACGCAGACAGGGCATCACACCAGGTATCAAGATTAATTTTGAGGTAGACCATTAAATTCACATCAATATGTTAAATCCGTATTGACTCCTACGCTAGGCTGATATTGGATTCTACCGTGTTCGGAAAAGTGGATATATGACTTGCCGAACAAAAAAACAGCGAAATGCGGTAAACGCTTGATATTAATTAGCTATAATACTGCAATATTATTTTTACAACTGTATTATACTCTCATCCTCGCTTAAAATCTTTGTGCACACAGATGCACAGCTTAGTTTTCAGCTTTACTGGTCCAAAACCGTTCTGTATTACTGCAGCAGGTTTCTTTTCGATTCGGAAGAAAACCGTTGTTGTGGTAGATTGATTATAATATTATGCACTGACCATTTTAATTCATGTCCCACGTGAAAACCTGTTTAAAATTTTGTATAATTGTGCGCTTAGATCATATCTGTTGCGTTTGTATACTTCCTCATCATCCTTGGCTTCAAACCAGCAATGATTGTGAGTGATGTTCGCTGCTTCGTCTACGATAAAGATGGGAACCGTGATTATATTGTTAAATATCCTAAAGTAATCTAAAGCTACTATGAAATTTGTGTTACAAACCAATTTTAGAATTTAAAACAAAACTTGATTGTAATATTTGTCGCTAAAGCTATTTTCTGTCCTACTTTTACCGCGACTTACATAATAAAATTCAGTACTAAAATATTGTTGCACCGCCCAACGGACTGAAAGGCTCATTCACAAAGTCAAAATGCGTATAATATATCCAAGAAATGCATATTTCAAAGTTGTCTCTGCTCCAAAATAAACAAAGGAACAATACATTATACATAACGTATATTGCATACCCATACAGCAATCTAAAGCTACATGAGCTGCTCTGTTTTCTTTCCTCAGTTGAAATTAAGTTAGATAATATAATAACGTGGAAGATCCGGAGGAATAATTATCTTTTCAGAGCACAATAACAGAAACAGAGGGAACGTAACGACGTTGGCTTTCCTAAGTGCTCATTACTTCTGGAGAGGAGGACAAGAGGGAAAGCAGCAAAGGACATTGCCATCTAATATTCCACTCATATCTCATGTACAACACCGTTCCCTCCCTATAAGAATGCGCTAAGCTCAGTAAAATACTTTTTTGTTTTCTCCCCTCCTCCGTCTTCTTGGTCTTTTGCTACTTCCACTTTTTTACAGACATTATGAAACTCGCTGCTTACAAACACAACTACTTTTTTTCCGCGACACTGTTGAAAGCAAGCCGTGGTCTGGTGTGGTGTGGGACATTATACAGTGGTAGCGTAAAAACCAATTTTGTTTGTTTTCTATATCATCATGGAGCACTGTCCCGTTGGGCTCCCTTCTTTCTCTCTCAGGTTTATATGCAAATGAGCGTGTGTGTACATGATAGCGTGTTTGGAACCGAGCAGGAGCTTCTGTCATTAAAGTAGTCCATCTTTCCAAATTTATCGTTTTTATTCCAAGTGTTTACCTATTATTTTTTCTAGGTTAGTGACTTCTGTTGCTCTATCCCTTTGTCTCCTAATAAAATTCCCGTATTTTTCTTCCCGACTCACACTTGTTTCCTGAAACACACACTGTTGATTTTTGTATTCATAAGCTTTTGCCAGGAAGTATAAATTATTACCTCAGCCGTTCCCCGTTTTAATTGTCTTTTTAATGAGAAATGCAAGCTTTGGTGGAAACAAAAATCCTGACCGTTTCATGCCCATGAATTAATAACAGCTCGTTCTAACTAGAGGGGAACCCCGTAATACAAACGTCTTTTTTCGTCTTGAATTTTTAAATGGGTTGTATTGTTCCGGCGAAGCCCCTCTCTCTATCCATTCTCTATATACATATATGATAGGTACATGACTGCTACAACTACAACGGAGAAAATATAATATAACATGATTACTGTTCCTTTGACTTTTCCATCTAATAACTCCATCTGAATATGCATTATCATCAGTGATACGTGCTCCTAATACGTAGACACATTGAGTTTTCGAGAAAATGAGCTTGCAACTCAATATCCTTTCATTTTACTTTTTTATTAGTACTACACTACAGATATAGACGAGCATCGTTACACACTTTGATATGGAGTCGTCGACAAAATTCAACTTTAATGTCTACGAGCGTCTCAGCTGCGGTGGTGGTGGTGGTGGGTGAGTCTAGCTGTTGATGAAGAGGAAGAATTCGTTATGATGAAAGTTATTTTTTACGGGGAAAGCAACAGTTTCCTCTCGTCTCCGATTTTCGTCTATAATTCCTTCATTATTATTACCCAAAGTCCCAAGCTGGGTGAGTTAGTGCTTTTTTAGGATCCCTCTGTCCTCTAATGTGAGTAGCAAACTGCTCATTTTTACAGTTACCGTTGTTCGGAATGAGGAACTCGATATATATGATATGATTGCTATATACAAGCACGAGATTCATTATTTTTATAACCTCCACAGTTTCCTATGTATCTATATTTCTAGGAGGAAAAACAACTAATTCTGGTGAAAAGAAATAAACATTTTCTGAGCAAGGGACTCGTTCTTTTATAAGGTTTTTATACAACAGGCAGATATGCACGGAGAAATGAAATGAATGGAGCAGCAGGTAGCAGGTAAATGAAGGGAAATAAAGGGAAGCCACGTCTTGCATTACCCACCACGCGTTACACTACTCCTCTTGTGGAACTCGAAACCAAATTAATGTGCAGCTTGTACGAATAACTTGTTCCTATATACTCTGTCTGTCTCTGGAGTAATTTTATGCTTATGATGATGCAACAGCAGTGGAGTATTGTGTATTATGATGGGCAATAATGCGATGATGATATTCTTTGCGTTCACTACGCTACCCGTTTGCTTTGAGAGCCTCACTATCTTTTTCCCCGAGAGAAAGTCACAATAATAGCCTTGTACTTTTCATTTAGAGCAATTAAGGAGGAAAGGCACCTCAGGAATATTTTGTTTTTTCCATCTCCCTTTCTTGTCATAAAAGCAAGCTGCTGCTGTCTTGTCCTCGTCCTCCTCTATTCCCTCAGTTTTTACCTGGGTAATAATGCAATTCCTTGAGACAGTTGGGAAACTCAATATATCTAATTTTTACTGTCTAATATTTGATGGCTTTGTTTTGCACTCCCAAAAACTAATGACATTTTATGATATACACTTAAGTCCCTCCTTCATTATAACTTTGATGAGCTGGATTGTTACTAATTTCTTCATTAGGGATGATTACATAGCGCGTTAATACAACGCAAAAAATTTCCTATATAAAATATTTCTTGACTTGCCAGTCGACTTAATTCCCATGATTCCAACCGTCAGAAAGAAAAACGGCAGACTGACAAGACCCGTTGGGAAGTTGTTTAACGTTTTGGGAACCATTCAAAGTGCTCCTTTCAAAAGCTTTGTTGTTCTCGGCTCGAATAATGTTTCTTTATGCATGAAACTTTTTGTGAGTTCCCTGCATTATGATACGGTTTGTATTATTATTATTGTAATGTTTTGTAAACTGGCTCACATGACGGGAATATTTTTTGACAGTCAACAGTAAAAAGGGAGTAGTTTTGTAGTGTAGTTCAGTATTCAGAAAGTAATCCCGTGAAATGCACCACTCAAATTGACTCCATCCCTTAGGTACTCTGAATCTGAATGAATGGCTCCAAAAAAATACACACACGTAGCAATCTTAGGAAGTAAACATCGTAGTGAAATGTGTGAAGCAACAATAATAACAAGTAAAATAGTTTTGCGGATACAAACTACTCTCGCTGGTGATGGTGAGCCATTAACGGTTATTTTGGAGTAGAAAAGAAGCATCAATTTCTAGGAGCTTCGTTCGATGCTTAATGGTAATGGCAGTTTTTTCAAAACTATCCAATAACAGTTAGATGGGAGCAGAGTGTTATAAATCATATGCAAAATTGCTTTGGCAGAACACTGCAAGACAAACATGGCTCGGAAGTGGGATCTAAAATTCTAAATGCACCTAAACATTCCCATTCAAAACGGGAATCCCAATATTTATATGTAAATATCGATATTAATCTTCCGCTACACATTGAATACATATGTAGCTTATTCACTATTCCGGCTTTTGGGCAAGTCAATTAGTTTTCTATGTGCTAAAAAGGAAAATCCGAATAGGAAAATGTTTCTCTGCTCCCATTCCAGTTGTGATGATGATATGATAGCCTCCTTACACAACTTTTGTATATCTTTTCACGCTTTCTAATACCATTTTGTTGTGTGAAGATGAAAGCAATTGTCATGATGTGTATAAGTTTCTTGGAAAAGTGTTTGGAGCTAGCTGGTGCGCCAAATATACATAATTAATATTATGTATGTACAATCCGTAAAATCATGTGTTGTCTAGCTCCTTCCGCTGCACAATGGAGAAAGGAGCTGCTGCCGCTACTACTACTCTACAGTTTGCAGTTGGAGCAAGTAGTATCCTTGAGACTTCATCCCGATATTATTTGTGAATAATTAAGTACTTTTCCTGCTGCACACCCGCAGAAAGGAATCAAAATAATAGCCAAAAACCCATTTCCTTATACTTTTTGCTGTTGCTGGTGTTATGTGCCGGCATATTGCGGTTAGCACTACAATAATATTACAATGGTGGTGCTGTGTATAGATATAGATATTTTGTCTTGTAGGGAAAATAAAATGGCTTAAATTCATATTATGCTTCTCTTCACTAACTATAGCTTAGAAATTATAATGTTTCTCCTGACAATGTCCTGCCAGCACAGCGTATGCAGTCCTACCTCCTCCTAAACGATTACTTTTTGAGTCGCTAAAAGCAAGTAGCTTATTCATATTTATTTATGTATGTGTTAAGAAACTACAATGCCAAAAGTTCCGTTAGGGAAAAATGTATTGTTGATGTTTTCCCTACCTCCGTATTTGCTATTGGTATTGTGTATAATAATATGGGACAATGGATGATGGTGACAAAAATAAGTAAGCAATCAGCATTCCACGACTCACATACATATTATTATATTATTCCATCATCAAGAGCCGAAAGTAAGGATAAACTGGCAATTTATGCATAGCTCAGTTCATATTGTTATTTCAGCTTCTTCCCTTCACCACATTTCATCCTCCGCTCTGCACGAAGAACTAAGTACACTTAACGTGAATATTATAAAGTTGGTTCATAATGTCCAATCATAACAGCCCAGATTTCAATACATATTGCATACACTTAAGATGGTAAAATATAACATGAAATGGGGGACGGGATACGATACGTATGTTGCCGAATTGGGCAAAATCTTCTTATTATAATTTTGGGCCCAAAAAAATAGAGAGTTTCCTTCATAAGTATATACTAAGTGCCAATAGAAAGTCTGATGGAGTTGGGAGATATCGGAAGGAAAAAATCTTATATTTTATATGATTATTATGATTATAGAGCAATAATATCTAAATATATATGAGTTGGAATTCTCTTTTTACTTTTTGTTATTGCTACTTGCCAACAAAACAGCATAAAGTATGTAACAGGCATGGTGAAAGGGCCAGGGAAGGTTATGATTATGATACTAACATACCATAAGACAGATGAATATAATGTGCGTTTATTTGAACCGTACTGCTACTGCTATGCTGCTGGAGAAAGATATACATACACAATGTCACACAGTGAAAGAGCACCCTCCGCGTGTGCCAAGAAAGAGAAAAGAAGAAACTGCTGACGTGTTCGATATTCCCCATACATAAATTGACTTTGCCTTTTCATGTTCAAGTAGTAATAAAAATGGAGTCAGCGCTTTTTCCACAATCCACATTCAACACCATGAAATCATGGGTATATAGAACCGAATGATGCATAACGTCAGGACAATCTGGGGAATAAGATATACTCATAATCGTAATGGGAGTAGATATTAAAATCATTTCAAATTCTGCACAAACTATACGGACTAAATAATGTTAAAACTAAGGGAAAGTATGTACAACCTCGAAATCTTGGCTTAGAGCATCTTAAAAGCTATATTCGGCAGATATATTTGTCCAGTTTAAAAAATTGGGAGTGTTTGTGTTCTTCATAAACAGGGTTGGTTTGAAAACATTGAAAAATCAATCAGAAACTGAAACGGTTTTTTTCTTTCTTTCTCCAAATTCGTAGGGTAAAAATGAAAAAGTGATATTGAATTTCCAATCTGGTTTCAATTCCGGTTAGAAGGGTAATTTAGAAATATCAGTGATCCTGTGGCGTGGTATGGTGACGTGAATTCAACTTGAGGATTCGTATCCAATGCTCAAACAACTACCACCACCATACCACACCGTCGTCTTGTATTCTCTCCTGCTGTATGAAACCCATTAAAGCCAAGTGTCATTTTGAAATGCCTTATGGAACTAATGTATGGCGTGATATATTGTGGTGGGTATTGTATTTTTTACTTCAAAATGGGCCATTCTGAATGCCTGACGAAACCAACATTATATCTTTTGTCACACCTGCTCCTATTACAATTTCAGGGTTTGCTTCGATTTTTGATAAAATTTTGCCCCTTCACTCAGGAAAATGCGAATATGTCTAGATTTCAATATCAAACCGCCGCTGGTGTACACGACTGTATTTCGTAGTATTATGTTAGAATACAAAGGGAAAGGAGCTGGCGGGGTTTTAAAAGGAAATCTTAAGAGTGAGGAATTCAGGAGCAGGGCCTTCATATATAATTCAATTGGTGACAAAGATTAATCGAGATTTTTGTCGACGGCGACATTCAAAAGAAGCGTTAATTCAACTTCTTATTCATTACGGGCTAATGAGTTCGTTAAGACAAAAAGGTGTATGGTTATTCAAAGAAGTGTCGAAACCAATAAACTCGGCTACTTTCTCAAAGCTGAGAAAAGGAAAGTAGTGAAACATATGGAAACGTTCTTGTAATGTACTTTTCAAAAACATTATTCTACAGTCTGTCCTCTCAAATTATGCGGGTTGCATGCATTAAGAAAGCTATTCATGTGTGGCTTTCATGGCTTCTCGTAATCGAAGTCGAGGTAAACTGCTAAGTGAAGAAATGCAGAAGAGAGCGAGGGTGAAACTGATGATGGCCAAAGTTGTCCCATAATTCAGTCATTGAATGCGCTAGATGTACCTACAAAAAAGTTCATTCCTTTTTCTATTAAACTCAGAATTGGAACAAAAGCAAAGTTTTCCTTTCAACACATTAAATTTTTCTTTGGGAATGCATGAATACATAAAATTTAAAAAAAACACGAGTTGAGCGTAAGCACACAACCATCTTTATTGCTTTTCTTGAGTCACCTTGCCCATATAATACGCTACTGCTTCTTTCCAAGAAGTTGCTCCAACTCTGGGATTATTTTATTCTGCTTTTATTTACAATCAGAGTAGACTTAAAAGCTGGAAAAATGTAAACGTACTGAGATTTAAAGAAAATCCTTCGGTTTCAATCACAAAATTTCCATTTCCTTCTCATACTTTTAATCGATTGTTTATTTGAATTCTTTCCTTTCAGGCATTCAGGGAACGGACAGCGGACCGCAGAAACTCCTCATGACTGCAAACATTCTGAGCCTCGCTTTGCTTTATAAAATATGTGAATACAGTCAATACCTCTATGGTTATATATGTTCATGCCCTTCCATTCATTCTTTCAGGGTAAAATCACATAGTTCATAAAAAGTTCTTTGCTCATACATGCCCAGCATCAATAGGCAGAATCATTGTTGCATTTTCTCCGAGAGCTTTTCGTCTTTTTCTATGTTGAATCCAAGAAATGTTTTCAATTTCCAATATTAAAACGACTTGAGGCTACCTGATGGATTCTTTTGATCCGGATTTCGTAGCTATATTATTGCTGGCATCAATATCAACAGATTCCAATATTCCTTCGAATTCCAGTACTCATTATACTACAATTGTATATATATAGAATTATTTTACATGGAAAATCTGCACACTTGTAGTTTCTCGCTAGAATTCCCAGTTGATGACAAAGCTGGAATAATCCCACAGGTATGACGCATGAATGGACGGAAAAAACCTTCGATAAATTAGAAAAAAATTAGTAATTCCTATGCATTCGAAAAAGTTTTAACTACGCAGTAACAGATAACGACTTCCAAGTTCAACATAAAAGATTCATGCAGCCAAAGAAAGTAGAAATATAGTTCGCTCCATTGCCAAAAACAACAGAGATCATGACAGAGTCACATTTCTTACGGCAAAATAACGACCGACAGAGCTGCTATCCAGCTGTAGATTTTAAGATTCATGCTCTCCTCCATAATATATTAGTAAGTACAATGCAAGTTGGGGAATTTGGCCAGGGAATCGCAAACCATAGTTTTGTTCAATTTTTTGGCATTTTGAAGTAAAAAAGAATGTATAATCATTCCACTAGATCTTGAGCTTTCTGGAAAGAAAAGGGAACAAGGCGACCCTTTCGCCAAAAGTCAACCACTACAACATGCGCAACAACTACGAGTCACCGTTCCTTGAATAAGTTGAGGAACAATGAATGAGGAGCCCTCACAGAAATCACAAACCCCCGAGGTGCCCTAGCTACTTCTCTTTCCCTTCATGATTCCCTGTTCTCTCTTCCTTTCTGCTCTCAGGGATCAACAAGAGAGAAGAGTTTCCACAAGTTCCGGGTTTTCTGGCGTGTCTCCAAAGTATTGAAATCTTTACTTTTCTCCCCCTCACACATACATCCACCAAGACCTTTTGCATTTCAATGGGCTATTCAACTCGTCTCCAATATATTATAGAGCGAGAGTTTACTTTGCGAAAACCAACAATCGTAACCTCAACCAGCTGCACGAGCTTTCGTGTCGTTAGATTTCCCTACAATGTTCATGTTCTCAACCCTTTTCAAACTTCGCCACTAAAAGTGGGATCGTTTCGTGCATCCATTGGGTTGTGAATGGATGTAAAAGAAATATCTCAAGACACTTTACTAGTATATGCAGACAATCCCATTATGAAAGATATACCAATAAAATGCAGATATTGATAAAGCATCATGATCATGAGTAACATTTAAAATGTATTTTAACTATCATACTAATTGAGGCTAGCAATTAAAGGTTGCTCTTCCTTTCTTCACTCTTAAGGATTTAAAATTTATAATACTCAAAAATATTTCTCAAATAATGCAGTATGTTATCCCCAACATCAAAGCTAATATGAATGATAAAAGCTTCTGCTTGGCATTGGCAAAGTAATCATAATCTTTTCTCTTTTTCTCAATTTTTCATGATTCCTATTGCATCCAACATGAAAAAACGGAAGCGCCTGCCACCACGTATGCATGTATGTAGCACTCATTTTGCTTTCTATTGCTTTTGCTCCGGGGTTACAAGTAAAAGCGATAAACGTGCTCACCTTCGCACGCTTTCTGCATACAAATTATAAGAAATAGGCAGGGGAGCCACTTCAACTGTGCTCTACCGCCACTCAATGCAGTTTCCAGTGGCATGCTCTTTTTTTATACTTGTGTGATTGTTACAACTGTAACTCTGCGTTCCAGGCAACGACAGATACCATACCGTGCCATATAGCACCACAACGAAGATCCCCAGGCTTCGAAAACTATTTCTATAATTTTCTTTTGGTTTTGCTGCTCCTGTCTCTTCCCTCCAATCTTCATATTCCTTGTCCTTTTTTTGTGTATCGATGAAGAACATCACGTTGGGGATTGTGTTCATATACATTCATAAATGATATGCTCATCCCAAACCAAAGGAATATCCATCGATGGGTGGAAAGAGTGAGAACAATTGCTAGTACCACTTCCATTTTAATATGCTCCTCGAAATGCGCTATTCTGGTGGTGGTAAAAATGCCTGTAAGAGAAATCTTTTAAGAAAACCGAGAGAAACCATAATACAAGGCTTGCATTTGGAATACCTAATGTAAATACAGACAATAAAACCTTTCAGAATTTTTTGGGGCTCTGTTCATTTCGGAATTATTAAAGGAGCAATACAAAAAATGGAGTGACTGGGCTCCTTCATCCGCTAACGTAACAACACTTATATATGAATATTGTGAAAGCAGGTTTTGTGTCTGGTGCACTAGAAACCCACCAGGTAAGGAAAGCAACAACAAAAAAATGGAGGCAAAAAGCGAGCAATAAGAAAGATAATAGTAATTTCACTCTGATTACACTCCAGCTGTCGGAAAATTATGGTTCCGTTTCTTTAGGGGATTTTCTAAGAAATAAAATGACTCTTGTGCTCTCCTCGAAGGAGAGTTTGTTCAATGCCATGCCTTTCATTTCAGCGCACAGAGCTCCTCTTTGTTAGGTTGTTAAAAAGGGAGGAGGTGGTGGAGGGAATCCTTCAGACGAATCTTTTAGAAGGGGTCATCTCTTGCATAATAATTGCAGGTAACTGCACTCTCAAATCATCAAATACACGGCTGGATGCTTCACTAAAAACAGTAGCAAAGCCTATATAGCTTCTCCCCCGACTGCTTTGGATGCGATGCGACTTACATAAAACGTGGAGCAATAGTCGCGTTTTTTGGCATATCACTGACCTTATCTTTTGACGCTTGGATAAATTGAAGAAAAACGTGTCTGTTTTCAGAATCAATGGAAACCGTTTGGAGGACCAAGGAAAGATTCATAGGCTTGCAAGTAACGTCGTTGGCAATTTACATTATTGGCTATCTGTCTCCATTCCCAATGCTCTGAACTCTGACGGAGGAATGCCGGAATGCATTGGTTTTCCTATGAAACAACGTGATGAGTCAAGTTACGGACTGAGAATGCGAAGGGAAAGTGGAGTGAAAACCGGGGAGAGTTGTTACACACAATAGCGGCCCATCCATAATAATACTTATTCACTGGGAACTGGGAAAAGGGAAATCAGCTTGGATCCGTAGTATATTACGTAGTACATTAGATATTTCTTTCCCTCTTTCTTTGTCTTACTGGTTGAGTTGTCTCATGAAAAATTATTGAAAGGAACAAAAGGGTTTACCCGTCATGGGATCACAAATTGCCCTCGTCTCTCTTCCTAACAAATACTCCTTCTGGCACCAACACACCGCCAACACTCCTCCTGGTCTGGTTTGGTTTGAGCTTTTGGCTGCCAGCACCAAAAGAATAAGAAGAAGAATCCCTTGTAATATATTTGTCCAATATTGTGCATACATCCTGATACTCACAATAAACTTAAATAAAGCTTCAAGGGATGATGATACATATGAAAAGTATTGCTTTTCTTGATGATGAGAAAAGACTTTGGAAGATCCGTGAGGAAGGGTAAAAATCACTCTAGCTTAAACATGGACAACCTCATTATCAGCGATATTCCTCGAGAAATATGTGTGGGCACACGGAAATCAGATGTAGAGGGAGCTCTGCTGCTGCTCCTCACTCACAATCAGCTCAAGTTTATTTGGGATGCTGAGAAAGTAGTGGAGAGAAGGACAAGTGTGAGAATAAACGACAGTTTACTCCTCGCATTGCAATACTAGTTAAGAGTTCATATTATATTAGGTTGGGATGCTCCACACGCTACTCTGAAATGGTTGATATGTGCCAAATACTAGATACCTATACACTCATATAGTGCTTTGAGTTGACAACAAACTACTAGACGTCTTTTTTCTTCTTTTTTTGGACAAAGACGGAGATGACAGAAGCAGCTTGGGATTTATTGACACAGTCTCCACTGACAGAGTTGGAGATCGTGACAAGTTCCATGTCGATGATAGAAAAGAGCAAGGCTGATTATTGCCTTTTTGCTCAAATCACCCTGCAAACCATATACTTGCTCCCCGTCATCATCAGTCTCAGCAAGTTGAAGTCAAATGCCCACGATGAATCCGAGAGTGGTGTGGTGTGGTGTGTACAAGGGAAAGGGTAGAAAGGAGAAAAAAGTACTTGTTTGGCTCATGTAAAATCCTTTGGGTAAACAATGTTCCGTATATACCGGAGTACACATACTTACACTCACTTTTCTTTCAGTTAATACGTTACTCTGACGGCTTTCGATGCTCTGGATGGCTTTTCCTCTCCCATCCTCTGCCTCTCATTTCTAATTCTTCATACAAAATAACATCCACTATATAACTCTGCATTCATTTCGTGTGTAGAGTGCGTGGAATAGCAATGGAATGAGTATGCATCCTCTGTTCAGTTATACACGCTCCCCAGTTTTTGATCCCTTAGTGACTTTTACCTGCAAACAAAGCGATGAGCACTCTCTCATGCTCCGGAGGAGAAAGTTAGTACACAGCATTAGCCAGAAAGCAAGCAATAACTGCGTCCTTTTCTTAAGAAGCTCAAGAAGACAGTGATTCAGACTCGAAATGTCATTGCTAATGTTTGCCCATTTGTAACTATCTATCAAAAGCCATCTATAACTTTTGGGTGAATGGGAACTTGGGAAATTTATGAGGGCTGCTGGCTGCTTCGAAATAATATTTTGACATTGTAATAAAAAGGTTAGTCGTTCGGATCATCATATTCCTTAATGCATTATTATTAGGGTGGATGATGGAATGGATGCAAAGAGAAATTTCCAGAAATTCATCGAATGTTAGTTGTACGCAGCTCCATAATGTTTGTTAGTCAACCACTGATATTTCATTGTCAGCTTTCCCTCTCTATACAAACTGGGAATAAGGTATAATCTTTGAATATTATTTGAGAAATGGATTAACTCGTACTCCCCACGCATTTAAGTACATTACAGAATGTTAACGTGTGTAGCTCAGAGCTGAGCTGCTCCACCACTGCAACAGTGGAATGGAATAATCAAGGGATAAAAAAAAAGTGGTGGTGGTGGTGTCGGTGTGGCGGTGCTGGGTCGTGTTATGAGAGTAAAGTAGTAAGTTGAAGCTGCATTGATGGCTAGTTGAGGTACTTGTAGCTCAACTAAATGTGCTAGTTGTAGCATCGGTCTCTGGCCATTGGATTATTGGATTGGCACCAGGGTTTTCCCTTGGTTATAAGTACACTTCCCAGTGGAATCCCGCTAGGGTCAAACCACAAAAGTAGCAACAGAAACATAAAAAGAAACACTACTACTACTACTCTTCCCTGACTTTATGCATTATATAAAAAGGATGGCTTCCCTCGTTTGGTGTACGGCGTAATAATGTATGAGACCAAAAAGTGTCAGTCCAATGTCCAATAAATGACAAAAACCTGTAGGTCCACCGATCAAGGCTATCTTGTGGAACGGGAAATTGTGTGAAAGCCCAGGAAGATGTTGCATTGCGTTGGTTGTTGGCTCTCGTTTCTGTGTGCTCGCCGCACAATCATAATGTGCGAGAATGTTAGCATGTGAGATAGATAAAAGCCGGAGAGAGAGAGAAGCTGACCATTCATTGGGTTACATAAATACAAGCTGTGTGAGAAACAGCAAGGGCTCCACAGGCTGTGATGTTTTATTTGTGGGCAAGTAAAGTAAGTGCATAAAAATTGGAATCGGTCGAAGGAATATTATGCATATAAAAAGGGAAAGAGATAGGACAATTCCAGAGGACTATTTGTACAGTTGTCAGCCTCGACCTCATTCCCTTCCCAGTGTCAGTCTGTCAACCAAACAACTTTTTACAGCTAGTTTTTGTACATAATGATATTTCTTGGAGGCTTGTTGTACACCAGCGAAACGATCATTCCACTGCTCACTCCTAGCGTCGTCATCCTCATTGTGATGTGGATAATGTCGGCTGTTTGCCAAAAACTCTTCCACACACGGGAACAAAACGGGTGACATTCAAAAAAGCCATGATAAAATTCACAAACCACAACGATTGGCATTCACGCTTGGTTCACAGAGGTAGTAGTAGCCATGAGAGATTATCGATTCATTTTAACTCGCCTCATGTGCCAGTCTACCCTAATAATGGTTAAAGTTAACTTTTTGTCCACCCCAAAAAAACTGGACAAACATGCAGCACTCGCATTCCTTCACATGTACATACATTACTACATTACATTATCATCATTCACACCAGTGAATTATAATGCACATTTATAATCAAATAGAACACGAAAACAAATGAATAATCCAATTTGTCCGTAGAAATGTGTAAATAAAATTATGTACATTATTTGGCATTTGGTTTTTACATCGCATTTTCTCAAACTTTTTTGTGGATAAAATCCTTGACGTTTTTCATTTTATCAACAATGTTGTAAACTGGTAGTTTTATCCATTTATCATTTTTTACTAATCAAAAGAGTCAAGAAAGAGGAAATGATATTATAAAAAGGGAAAAGAAAGGAGATGGTTTATTGGCTAGGGAATGCCGACGTGTAATTGTCCAAATGTAAGTTTCGATATCATTGATTTTGCGTCCTTCTCCTCTCTCAGGTCTTTGAGTATCAATGCCATGCCAGTGCAGCTATAAATATGCCCCCTACCTCCGACATAGAGGGTAAATGCTCATATAAACTCCCGTTTCTTATTGGCTTTTGATTGGCAATCAGTCCCAAGATTTTTCCATTATTCATCCCATGATTGTCTTGGTAGTTGCACATACAGCAGACTTTGACAGGCTGAACTGCCTTCAGGACGACCACGACAACCAATATATAACTTGAGTGTAATAACACTGTTACACCAAGGCTGTCTAATGTGTTGCTTGTACCTCCAAAGGAAATCTCTCTGGCTTATTCCTGATTCTTATCCAACATTCAACCAGAAAGGCATAAAGTCAATTTTCTGTGAATAAGTGAGAGAGAGAGCGAGCAGTGGAGAGAGAAAATGAAAAAAAGAGAAAGAAAGCACAGGACAACTTCATTGTGCCATGAAGATATCATAGGAATTACGTAGTGTGGCTTTTCTTCGAGCTCCACTATACATACATCAAACTGTAGTAGGGGAAAATCTGAGGAAATCCAAAAATCCAGCTCAGCCTTTTTCTATTGGCTCAAAGACAGAAATCCCATACATATTTAGGGAACTATATGCAATCGTGTGATGGTGAAGGGGCAAGCATTTCTACTAGGGTGATATGATGGCTTATATAATACCGTATAAAAAATATTGTACTCTTGAAAAAGTGGGTGGAAATTTCGGCGGTTTTATAAGAAGTATAGACAATCATGTGGTTTCGGATTCGAAAGAAACAATAAGTAGTTTAAAATAAAAATAGCTATGTAGTTTCTTGACCGACTAAAATTTTGGCAACCTTTCGTCATTCTCTTGTTGCATCACATAAAAAGATGGTGTAATGCTAATGTGCAACCTTTTGTGTATGAGCAGTTTATGTTGATTAAAAATCGTTGGAACAAATCTTAATTGTTGAATGTATTCAAGCAGAAGTGTTTGAACAATGCGGGAAACCATTCCATTTGCTATATAGACTCTGAAGATCAATTTTTTTGGCAACCATTGTGCTAACCAACGCAGTTTTATACTAGATTTCATTGCACAATATTATCTGATTCAGGTTATGTTATACTGGGGCTGTAATAAATAATCACAAATGGCCTCTTTCCAGCTACACATAAGTTGAACATTACATATACGTCATCATTAGATGTACATGGATATGTAAGCTGAATACCCCATTGCTTGCTTTGTCACAAATTAGCTATATGGCCTTTCTGTTTCTCGGGGTACTTAACCTGACCTTCAATTTAAGCTGCCTGCTTTCGAAATCGGGACATATAGGAACCTTTAAAGAAGTATGGGTAATGTGAGACATGCGAAAGTTGATGACAATACTGTATTTATCGGTCTGTTGATGCGTCAGGTGGAAATTGTAAAGCATATTGCTTGGTAGATGTAGTAAGTCGGTATAATTTTAAAATTTTTAGTATAAGTCTGTCGTGTGTTTTTATTTAATTTTATTCAAAACTTGTCTAATTATAAAACAAGCGCTGACTGCAGAAAAACGAAATAACAGCATCAACGTTTTTTGCACGTTTCTGGCATACTACGTCTGCCCAACTGAAGCTGTGTAGAAATTGTTATGCAGTGTTACCATATGAGGAGAATGTTAAATATTAAAACGTGTTCCTACTAACTTTGTTTAACACAAAAACATGTTGGTATTTTTATTGGAAATGTGCTTTCAACTTAATATGGTTCAAATAACTCAAAGTTCAAGGGGTTCATAAGATATTTTGTAGACTGTCGCTCTTTGTTTTAGTCTTTTAAAGTCTCCACAAGAAGTTAAACAGCTAAAAGAAAGTTTAAATTCCCAGTATAAAAAGTTAGTTAGACTCGTTGGATTACGAATTTATTCTCAAGTTCGACTTACCCCATTTGGAAAGACCCATACATTATGAAAATTCATCAGCTTAAAAATTGTGAAACAAAAACGCATTAAAATTCAGCTCCCTAATTTATTTTGGTGATCTACACGTAGAATAAATATTCGTTGTTGACTTTTTCAGCATGTACCGACTCGCATGCTCCCATTTACATTGGTTCAAAGCCACATAATGACTACATAAATATTTATGCAACACAATATAATGGACAAAATATTGTCAAACACAACAAGTATGAACTACACATGTGTGTAGATATGAAAGGGTCATTAATAAAATTTATGTGCAAAAAATGCTGCTAAACAAAAATAAGTAATAATGTTAATGGAGTTGGGAAGGCAGGTCGAAAAAAAATAATGACAGAAAGGAAATGAGTTGTGTTCTCGGCATACTATATTACACGCTACTTTTTACTCCTCACTTTCTCCATTGCATTATAACACTTTTACGTTTTGTTTCTCCCAATAATTCACAAAAATAGTTGTATCATTTATTTTTTATTTGCATAAAAAACTACAATTTAGTCAACCCGAAATACAAATATACATGTATAAGGTGAGCGTGTCTTTCCCCTTGCTTATTTTTGCCTAACTTTATGACTCCTGAAAATAAGATCATCATTTATCCGAGTGGTTGCTACTTTCAGCCGTTTCTTTCATTTCGTGAAAAACAGTTCATAAATTTTTATACTGGCTAATGTTGCTCCGAGTGTTTATTAACTTGGGTCATGTTGTGGATGTACCTGTAGAAAAGTCAGGAGGAAGCCTAGGAACGTGTTTCTAGGCATATTGTAAATTTATAGCATGTGTTCCCATTCCTTCTACTCTATTAGGAATGCTTGCCACGAAAGATTAAGAAAGTTTCTTGTTTTCTAATTTTGGCAGCTTGGGAAAAGCAACAGTAATCTGCTAATTTACAAGACCAAAGAAAGTAAAAAGCGCAGCAGCGGGTAAAAAAATAGGAGCGCGTTTAAGAATTTTGTGAGGAGTGTATAGCACTCGCTCCCTCGTCGGTATAAAGACGTTATGATACTCTCTAAGCGATTGGTTTTTCATGTGTGAAAGTATAACATTATATCTTGAATATGGCTTAATTTAGTCACACAAATCCATGTTCCTACGTCTTGAAAAAATGGAGAACCCTGTATAATAACAATATATGTATATATATATTGGATGGATGGTGAAAATGGTTCCGAAAACACGCATCTGTTGGAATACGAGAAGAAAAGTCATTGAATAAAATTGGAACTGACTAGACTTGGGCGAAATGGAATCCACAGATAATTTAATGCTTCGCTTTCCCTCACAACTTCTCTCGACAGGGTTTGGGTTTATATGGCGCTGCATTCCCTCTACAATATATTATATAACATGGACCTCTTTACTACAAGTGGCATGGCATGATCTCGATTTTTTTCCCCAACAAAAAAATTTAACATCACATTTGTTAAAATACATGAAAGTATTTCACAGTTTGAGAACAAAATTTGCCTCAGAAATATACACGTTTTAAAAAAAATGCTTGCTTAGTTCATAAAATGCAATGGGAAAACGTAGACTCATATAGAATTTCATAAACTAGCTTATTACACTTCGTAGACGTATCTATTTCAAGCGTATATCGCGTTTCACCGTTGCTCCTCGTCTTTAAGTTATATTGTAACATGAAAAGGTAGGAAATGCAACAAATATCATTCGAAATAAATTCAGCTGCCGAAGCTGATATCTCACCATTAAAGAACACTTATGTATTTCTGATGTTATCGACTTTGATAGCGTATACACGTTTACTGACTTATATATTGCTATCGCTTGTTGCAACGCTATTAGAAAAGAGCACATTCATTTCCTGCAATACAATTTTCAAATTGTATTTCTGTTCGAATTCATTTGTTCAATGGTTTTCTATTGACGATGAGCGTGGCCAACAAATATATAACAACTTGAATTCACGAAAGTGGTTGGAGAAAGAAGCGGTGTGTTTTGCGTGGCTGGAGCCAAAGCCAAGATAACGATGATTTATATAGCCCCGTTTACATTTTTCAACTTTCCAAAAAAAGAACCCATACACAATCACAATAAACATGTAATAGCAGGGATCGTGTTAGTTGTGTGATGATATAATACGTAAATTTTGTGTTGGCCTTGGCATCCCTCTGTTGTTGTTCCTCTTTTATTGTATTGTTCTCTAACAAATATAGAGCAACTACTCGTTTGTCAGATTGTTGCATCTGAGCGTGAGGAGCTTTCCCTTTGAATTCATCTCATTACGTTCTTTTATTTTGGTGTTTGAATGAGATGCGCCCAGAATATTTGGCTAGTTTTTTTTTCAGAGTGAAATATAATCTTAATGTCATTGTAAATATGAAAGGTGGCTCCTGCCTTCCACACAATCAGCGTCTGTTTCCTGCTAGGACCTAATTGAGAAGGTCCTCGGATGAACTGGGGAAAGACTATATATTTTTTAGATCAACTATTTATAGTCGTAATAAATATGTGTATAATATACACAAAGACCAAATAGGAGGGTGTTAAGGGAGGCCTGTAGGATAGTATATTACACCAGCTCGTACATTTTAGGAGACCCTCGAGGCTTGTATTTTGTGAGATGAAGTCTCGTATTATTTTGCATATTTTTTCCACAACGACGAAGCCACCACTGAGGAAGGAGCAACAGCAGCAGTGCAGTGGCAGTAAACCAACCCAGTTATTATCACTAACATAGCTCATATGATGCACCCTCTTCTGTAGCTCGTTGAGACAAGCATTCCGACCAAATGATAATATAACAACTGTACTATCATTCAATATAGTAGTAGTAATCTTATAGTATGTCATGATCTCGGAATATAGTGCTGATGGTTCCAGCAGGTATACACGTTTTTGCATAACTATAATTTGGTGTTGCACGCATTATATGCAGATCTCAAGTCAAAACTTGTATACATATGTATGCCGCTGCCGAAGAGAAAGTGCTCTTCATAATATTCTTTTTCATGGTTGCAAAGATTGTTAGAGGTTCCACAAGAAGAAGGCGGAGTGTACTACACCTTGGAAAGGGTCTTAGGGGCTATTACAGGGGTAATAGCATTAAAGAAATTTTATGCATCTTTGGTCGCATCAGTACTAAAAGTAGGAGAGGAAGTCAAAACCTCTGCTCAAGTGTGTTATACGAAAATATGAAATAAAACCTGCATGTAAATAGGATACAGCGGCTTCATATCATTTTTAAGATGTGAGTTGGCAGCACCACTGTGGATGCTGCTGGTTGATGCTTTACGTTTGAGCTGTTTGGTAGTAAAAAGCCCCACTGGAGTGAAAGGATGGGAAGGTGAATGAACATAGTGAATATTATTACCCTTATCAAAAACCTAACTGGCCTTGTTATGTTATCCAATGCTGAAAAAGATGAAGAGAGGAAAATTTCTTTGGCAAAACTGCCAAATTCTGAAAGGTTCATTACACACATCCCTTCCTTTTATTTTTTGGGAGAGAGAGAGTGAGTTGACCTAGGTACATTATTGAGTCTTGTTTTTACTTCATGAAGAATTTTACAACATTCTCAAATAATAAGTAAGGTCTTAAAATGCTAAGAGGTTGTACTAAAATAATACACTCCCAGTCAATCCCGGGATATGTACTGGTAGGATACTGGAAATGATAATTTATGTACGTAGGTAAAATGGAGAGGATCCCAATTTTTTTAATTCATCAAACAAGCCCACGCAGCTGTACCGATTTCGAGTTGCCGTTAATCAGGAGTTTTATTTTTTGAAGTTATAAAAGAAAATGAGAGTTGCCAACACTTTAAAATATCAGGGAAGGTGGAGGGAAAAGCAATTGCATTAATCTGGAGTTTAGGATTTGTTTCGATCAACAAAATGAAAATTATATAGCTTTAAACTTTATTAAAGAAATGAAAAGGAGTGACGCACATCCGCCTTCTCCACGGAGTTTAGTAGCATGTAAACGGGTGCTAACTAAAGTTGCTCACGTATTTCCGATTCCTGCTACTTGCTACCATAAATTTGTCCCGTACTTCTTCATTGCTTGCCCTTCTTCTTACACTTTCCCATTTTCATGGACGAGTTGCTGAAAAAGACAATCATTTTGTATCTTCACTTTTAGGAAGGTTGTAGGTGTTTTCCAGGGATCCAACAGTTCCAGCGTTGTGGGAATTCGGCTGGTGCTCACCTCGGATTTTCCTTTTGGCAAAATTGATGCCTTCCGCGTTCTGAGGTGATGTCAAGCGGTGAACGCATCGAGGCAGACTATGTCGATTTAAATGTGCGTAAAAAGCAATAATAATAAAGTAGCAGTGAAGTGTATCACGGGGTTCGGAATTAGTACTTTCAATTTGATGCTCATCAAAGTACTCCAAGGATACATGCTAATGCTAACCCATCTCTACAAAGTTAGAGCATAGTGCTAGACGCTATGTTTATACTGTGTTCCCGTTTTCTAAATATCATTGTATGAAACTGTGCTGAAAGTACGCAGTACGCAGCCAGCTGCATCTTTTCAGTTGGAAATAAGCATGGATATGAAATTCAACAAGAAATTATTTTCAAAACTTATTTTTTGACTTGCTGTCATACTCAAAGCCATTCCGAACTTTTGTTCGTACATCTGTCCAAGTGTAATCTATATGAGCATATATTTATACCATCTACTAGCTTGCCCTTCACGCTTCCTTATCATCTGGAGGTTTGTTTCTCGCAATTTTGTTGCCCATGCGGAGAACTCCCATTCTTATGATGTATACATATATGTTTGTGATCCCAGACCCGATATATAATTTCGTTTTCATCTCATATTGCTGATCTCCTCGGATCTAAGAATCCACAGGCAGTTTTCCTGTTCTGCTCCTTCCCAAGAAAAAGAAAAACCTGTTACCAAACTACTACGACTCAAATCCACGGAAAAAAAAGAGTTCTCTATTTTTTCCTGACAAGAAATGTGGGAGCAAAAATGAGAGAGCAAATGGCAAAAAACTTGGTTTGAGTTATAGATATTGACAAGGGAGGAAGAGAATATGAGAGTGGAAGTAAGAAAAAGTAGAAAAGCTCTAAGGGAAGTCGGAGGAAAGCCATCAAGGCTCAAAATCATACACTATTACGATTGCGACCCACGTAATAGACACATATTATTGAACCGCGTGCCTATTTCAACTTCATGGTCTCCATTTCCAATATATTGATGCTTAGCTCTCTCAAATATATGGGGAGATATTATATAATATAGAATTTTGAGCGAGTTGGCCCCAAGGTTTCGTTTTAGGCCCTTAAGACTTATTTCCAACTCGAAAGCACTAACGAATAGTGTAGATACAATATATATAGGCAGTAGTTCATATTGATAATATTCTCCAAAACATAAATAACAAGACAACACTTCTACTACTATGAAATTGCAACTGAAAAAAATCCAACCAAACCAGCTCACAGTTTGATTCCACATATTGTGTACTTCCCTTTCTATAACCAACTTAGTGTGGCGTGAACCTTGTTATGAAACATGGGAAGCTCTAAATATGTATATAGTTATGACTCCTATGAAATTGTATTACAGTAGGGTTATAAAACTATAGCGGAATGTTAGGTATTACGGGAAAATAGGTGGAAATAATGATCAAAATGAGAATCAGTGATATTGGCAGCAGTTGCAGCAACACACTATGGTAGATAGACACCAACCCATCTCGTGGAATCAACATGATTGAATTGAATTCTGCTCAGATGCCACATATCCTTGATTTCATTTCATATTTTTATGGTTTTACGCTCATTCCATATATAGAATGTTTGGCTTGTTAATGCTGATCAAGATTTGTTCATATATTTCATATTATTTTCTTCAATTTCTTCTAAACAATTTACATATTTATAAGGGTTAAAAAAGGTACGAATATGCAAGATGCAACAGTCAATATATTTTTCATGCAAACAAACATTGGAGGAGTGAATAATATAAGGCAAAGGTGGTTGTTATCTCTGGTGTCTGGCACAGAGAGTATATAGTATAATGGACCAGAACGGTGGAGAAAGTTTACTACATTTTCTTCTCCAATGATTTCTTGGTTCTGGTTGACTGGTTTCATCATCAAGAAGCCACCTTTCCACTGCTAACTACAAACGTTTTTACACATGTTCCAGAGGCAATATGCTGTTGCTCCCTTATATATAATTCTTTTTAAGCTTTTCACCGATTGTGGAATGTGCTGATTTGAACATAGTTGACTGACTCCAACAAACATGTCGCCGATCTCTACTGTTCCATTTTCCCGTACGTGAGCTTCCCAATGTGGAGGTTTGTTGCATTCACCCACTCTATTACTCTTGCTTGGCTAGCACCCCAATCAACTCAACCATTCCGAGACTTAGACTTTTACCAGAAAAAAGATGGGACAGCACTACTACTACCTGATCTGTCTGTCTCGAAAAATGTAGGGAGGAGGTGATCCAATACATACTTTATTTGACTCTGTCTTCGATAGAATTTAAGAAGAAAGAGGACCAACAAACTTGTGGAAAGTGTAAGATACTATAAGTAGATCTGGATGGCAAGTGTATCAGAATGACGTTATACCTTTCTCCGAATAATATAGGGAGCAACAGAGAGAAAGATGTGGAGAGAAGGACGACGACGAAGAAAATCAATTTCATGTCTCTTTCTTTTTTCCCTTTGCTTGTTTTCTAAGAGGGGATGCCACAGGTCGGTTTAGTTTGTTGTGTTATTTGGCGTGAATGAAGGAAAAATCTCAAAGTATTTCGGTTTTCTTCTTTCTGCAAGGTTGAGATGAGACTCCCCATGTGGATTTTTCCTTTGAATTAAAGTGTAGATTTGATGGTGTTGCTTTGACCGAAACCCGTTTCCTCTCTGGTTGACGATGTCCTTTACCTTAGTCGGCATTGATGATCATCAACTCGCTTTTCCACTTCGAGCTTTTTTTTCTCTCTCTCTTTCCCTTTGAGGATGGAAAGTTGGCCTAGACCTGCAAGTACATAATCTGGACTTGTCGCCGAATGGGATTAAGTTATGCTTATAGAATCGGTGTTCGAAGAAACCTGAGAGCTAAAAGAAACAAGGAAATCGGAGGGCGAGGACTTTACAAGAGAATAGTTAAGAATGTCTATACATCTACTCTACGAACATACAAATGAAAACCCTAAGAATGTTATATGTTTGTGACCAGATTATTTCCAATTCCACAAGCTATTATTTCCCAAGAAAACTTGGATGCCAATGGTGGCAAAAGTGAAAGCAGTTTTGTCAAATTTTCAAAAATGTATAAATGCAATGTGTTTATTTGCTACCTAAATGGCAAGAGAAAGTAAGCATGGACGACACATGGATGATATCGCTTACATTTTGTTTTAGACAGAGAACCATATTGCATACATTTTACAGAAAAGGAAAGATGAGACAAGATTGGAATCGGTCTAAGCTGTGTTTAGCAATGTTCCGAAAAGACGCTAAAACATTACATTACTTGAAAAACTAACACATGTGGAACTGTATACTGTTGCGTTACGGGAAATATGTCTGGTGATGTGTGCCCATGTTCCCAAAAGACAATGTATTGGCTCCAGCATCCCTTTTTGTCGTTTCGTTTGCCAACTCCGAGAGAGAAAGTATGCTTATCTGGAACTGCTTGCTTGTGTCTGCAGTTATACTTTTGTACATAACATAAATACAAAAACATTAAGTACATATGAAAAATTTACGGATCAACAGCAAAACATGCAGAGCTCCCACATTCATAGCTCTTATTAAGCTCCTACATATTATATCCCTCCAGCCACTATTTTTTGTGAATGAGAACAACCTATAAGCTTATGGTAGAAAGAATGGAAAACGTATTTGAACAACTTTCCCTGCTCTCCTGTCAAAGGAACCATTGTCTAAAAGTTTTTGTGCTGATGTCGCTTGTTGAGCTGTTGATTGTGAAAGGATGCTGCTCCACTAACAAACAAAAACTAGCACCACTTACGCTCCCACCAGCCACTACCATCATCATGCTCACAAGTTCTACTTTTTTTTGTTTCCACGTCATTCACATCCTGTATAACTTACTACAATACATAACACAACGTCATATTCCAACTCACAATGAAGACAAGTCCGCTCTTCCATATCCATCCAGATTCTAGATTTTTCTTTGCTAGACAAAAAATCTGGGCTGATATTATTGTCAGCTATGAATGAGGCAAGTATGGCATAAAATTTGTTGAATCTACCATATTTACTCATCCCATGCATCTCAAGTGATGCATAAAATCTGCTCACAGTGCAAATTACAATCATGGAGGAAAAAAGTGCACAGATTTCAGGCTCCTTTGAATATACATGGGTTCGTGCTCTTTCCTCCGTATTATATTATAATGGTTGTGTGCCTAAAGATAAAGTACACACACTCAACAGTTGATGCTAACAAAAGGGAAAGAAAGGGAAGAGTCAAACAAAGCTAAATAACAATAGCAGGGCTTAAAATCCCTTTTCATTACATGTTGCACATATTATTAGTGAGCGTATCTATGATTATCATTCAGTCATCGCATTAGTCAGCATATTTTTTGGGAGAATATTTTGGAGAGGCGATATGGGAAGCTCCTGTCAGTGATAAGGAGGACAACGAATTCATAAACTTTGAATACTACTCGTTTTCCAGCTCAACATAGATTTGTTTTTTATTTCGCTTCGGAACAAAATATGTGAAACTTTCACTTGCTTCTTCCATCCATGTTTAATGTGTGTACACAAAACATAAGTATGGATCTGGTGAATTGGGAATCCTCCTGTTGAATGAATTTTGGATTTGGATTTGGTGTGCTGAATAATGCATTTCATGAATTGTCTTTTCTCACACTCGGTTTTATACCTTTTCTGTTTTTGCCTTGCATCGTATATTATGTATCTTTCTTTTGTATCGTCGTCTGTTCTCTTTTCACTTTTCTCCAATGATCTGTCACCAGTAAAGAGTGGGAAGCGTTTTTCTTTTTTATTTACAAACCCCCTCAACAACAAATTATAGATGAATGAATTCTACCCTGCCAATTTTTCTCCTCAAAAGGATAGCCCGTCTTCTAATTCCATTTGTTGACCTCGGTTTTTAATATTCATTTCAACAAACCGCAATGTTTACCCTTTGTATCAACTTTTGTAGACGCTTATTCCAACGTTTTGTTCCTTCCAAACAATAATTTTATCGTTTTACACCGATTTTATAACAGGAACACCAACATGCACTCAAATCGTATTCTCTAGCGTCTTTCTCTATTGAGCGACTTGTTACATCTCCATTTTCAACATATGTTCAACAGTAGCTATAATATATCAATATATATTTGATGTGTCTATGAAAAGTTAAATGTAATCCGCAATGACAAGGGAACATGAGATAAGCAAGATACACACATTCCCGTCAGAACTGCTTAGATGCAAAATATGCCAGTATGAAAACTGGATGTTTCATCACTAATTTTATCAAATTCCAGCGCAGTATTAGTGCGGTACACATCCATTTTCGGAACTGTGTAAGTTCACAAAACACACAGAGTTTCGGGTTTGCTCACAGACATAATTGAGGCTGACATGCTCTCGCACATGTTTCTCGTTACGGAGAACTCGAGTTCTTGAAGAAATTCGTTAGTATTTTAAATTCAGTCTGCATACATTTTCCAGGGAGAGCACTAAAAGAAAAACATGCCTTTCTTTTTCGGGGAGAGCGACGTTCTTGAATTCAACAGTAAAGCGTATGCACTTCCCCTGCAAACGAGGAGTGGATTATTTATTACAGAACCAAAGAAAGTTGCAGAGACGGATATAATATGTAGATCCAAATATGTTGCATGTTCTTTTTGTGTACATACTTTCCCTGTGTTGCTCCTCCTGTGAGTGTTAGAATTTTGTGAGGGAGCCTCCAAAATTTGTCAGCCACATAACTCCAAAATTTACATCAAAAGTGTTGGGAGGAACAGACACCAGTCTTCTCTCTACTAGATTCTTGAAGTTTTTTAAATAAAATATATAAACACAGGAGTTTACGTGCTGTGAGACAAGATTTTTCCTTCAAATGATCCACTTTTAAAAAGAAAAACATTAACTATCTTCCTCCGTCTTTGGTAAAGGGGAAGAGAGTTCTGTTTTTGCTCCTGGAACTTCGTTTTAGTTTAACCTTTAAACTGGAAATTGTACGTCATCCGTCTTCTCCGGCTCAAAGAAAGTAGGCAAGTATAAACGAATGATATAAAAGTTTTACCCACTAGCCTAGTATATAATGGGATGTCTGTTGCATTGCATAATATATGTATTCCTTTCTTAGAGCCAAGAACGTGGCGGAGGTAAACAATCCATGTAGGAATGTGTGTAAGGGGTAACTAAAGGATGTAAGTGGTGGTGAAGGCAGAACAGCAAGAAGCAACACATCTGATTGACATTCATCGCACGCTCCCATTTACATTTCGAAGGGAAGGAGAAAGTAGCAAGGAGCAGCAACAGTGTCGGTCCCTTGTCTTTAAAATATAAATACAATATAAACCATTTACATATGAGCCAAGACCACAACTCAGAAATCAACTCGGAATGAAATATGAAGGGAGGAAGAAGTGAAACTATTACACAGAAGGTTTTGTACTTTTTCACCTCTTCTCTGTAAAAGTACAAGATATACATAATACATTTCTTGACTGGTGTGCACACAGCCGTGGATGTGTGTATGAGTCTTTCTGCGAAAGGTCAACATTTCATTACGACTAACTTCCATGTTACTACTACTGTTGCTTCCCTCAGTTCCAGGAACTGACAGGCTTTGCATACTTAGCAACTTGAGAGAAAGTTTGACTCTCTTTATCTTTTGTATAATCATTCATGCGAAACTTGGGTTTAACGATCTACTCGTGTCTTATTCTTGTGTAGTCCTCACAAAATTGGGAGGTGAAGAAGACGGAGACAATGGAAACATGTTGCTCTTTCTCATCTCAAAAGTTATGTCTTATTGCACCTTGTCTTCCCAACTCTCTCTCTCGCTCCCGCAATGTCTCTTTATCTTTCTGCTGGAATTTAAGAATGTGTGGAGAATATATAAAATGTATATTAAATAGTACCATTTCGATATACTGATATATATTTATAGCTTGTGCCTTGCCGTTGCCATCATCATCTTTTGTCTTGAAGCTAATGCCTTCCATGCAGGTTCCATTTGGAAGAAAAGTCAAACAATTCATCTGAATAGGGAAATGAATGCGCAAACATATACACGCGTCTTAATATCAACATTATCATCTGGCAGCACACAGCAAAAGTTCATCGGAAAGAGTGAATGAATGGGAGCAGCTCGAAATCAGAGAAGAAAAGGCTAAAGCTCATTCATCAGTCATCGCTCATCATCAGCTACACAACAGAACCAGGAGCATTTTATACTTTTCCCCAGATATGAGGCTATTGTGCACTGGTGCTTACTGAGGAATGAAAAAGGCTGGGAGAAATGACAAAATTTCTATGCCCTATTGTGTCCTCTCACATATACTTCTACATCTGCTACCTGCAACTCTTTTGCTTCTTACTTTTCCTCCTATTTTACATGTTTGGGTTACATGAAATAAATGATCCAAGAACCTCGAGTATTCTGCTTCTTATCTTCAAAAAACTACATTGCAAAACAATCTGTAATTAACGGATATGTAGTTTCCGAAATTATAACATTTTGCCACGACATTTGCTTTCACTTTTTACCCACTTCGTTCAATAAGGAAGGGAGTAATTGGAACCAGGCTAAATTTTTTATTTTATTGTCTTGAAAAAGAATGAATTTATGTCGTATTTTTGTGAGGCTTCAGCACATGAAGCTTTTACTTTGCTTGGGCTGCTTGTGTTGTGTTGCATTGTACAACTAAAAGCTTTCGCTTGACATCAGAAAGGGTTGGTTATTTTTTTGTACAACCGCTGTTGCTACTTGAAAACAAGCACAAACGAAAGCTACTCTTGTTCCGATGTTTTCCAGCGATGATGAAAGAGGGGAAAGACTCCAGAGGGATCCCTTCCTGTTTTAATGCATCTTGAATAAATGTGGTCTAGTTAGCGGGAGCCTCATTATGCAAATTATTTCGTAAATTGAAGAGCTTGAAAAAACTCTTAGAAAACTGTAATTGTACAGCAAACACTACTATACTTCCATATACTATAAGACTTCAACATGTCTTTTCTTATCTCCTCTTTTTTTGTGTGGCTTGGCTTCTTATAAACATGTGATATTTATTTTTGTACATTACACACACGATGTATTTATATTGAAAAATTGTTATTTCCTCCCACAACACTAGATGCCAACTCAACTCACTTCATATTCGTAAATTCAATCGTCCTCCCCAACACAATAAATATGCTGATCTCAAGTAGGAACAAGTTGATATGGCGCAGGAGAAAATTAGTTCAACCCAGTGGAAACTATTATGGAATATTTTCAGCTCAAAAACTCTGCTCAAAATCAGACTACTCAGGGAGCAGTTCACTTGAACAAAGATTCATTTGCGGAGCTGGGTGCAGCCAACCAAAAATAAGCAATCCGATCTTCATTTTTTATGATGACAGAATGCTAATGTATGGGCTCACATACATTTTTATTCCTCCATACATTCATTTCGTTTGTAGACATTTTTTTATATAAGGAAACGTTATAATAGTAATACACACTCCAAACACAAGCAACACAACCCAGTCAAAAGGGCGTGCAGTCAACAGTGATTGTAGCGTTGAAGACTTTTTCGGGTTGACACACAATAGGTTTAGTGTTCATCTTGAATTCGTTTATGCCACCGGAATACATACATCTCTCATGTGTTGCATGTTTTGTAAATATTTCATTTACATATTTCTGTCATTTTATCTGGATTTCTCAGGCCTTAGTCGACGAATCTTGTCAGGTCAAAAGGAAAATGCACGCCACTTGAACTAGCTGACTATAAAAAGTATCCTATGAAATCTCATCTGCGTAAAAGTAATATGGTTGAATGAAAAGGGAAATTTAAAAGTTTTCCCCTATATAATATTATGCATATTTTTTCCCTCGTCCTCAGTTCAGCAATGCTCCTCATGTTATTGATTGCAGATAAGAAAGGGAAGAAGAAGCGAAGCATATTTTTTTTGCAAAAAAGCATAATCATGGTGAAAAAATATTTTCCACAAAAACTGACAACCTCTGGTGCCACACACCAACGTTTTTATATAATGTAAGCTAACCATATTACAGGGAGAGCACAATGGGACCATTTCACATAAAGAAACTTCTTTTGTACACCATGCATAAAGAATATTTAAATTGGGAAGAAAATGAAGAAAGCAAGAGAGCGTGCTAAAGCCACAAGTCAAAAGCAAAATGGAGTTGGAGAATAGGAATAATAAATAGGAGAGCAGGAGGAGAAGCAACAACAGAGGATTATCTGGCCTCGAGGATTCATAACCTAGAGGCTGATGCCAGTGTGGCATCCCAACATATTGTGGTAGCTCTTTAGTCTACTCCTTAGTAATTTAAGAGGGAAGAGAGAGAGAGAAAAATATGGAGTATACACAAGTACCCTGAGCTCTGCTGGCTATTTCCTTTGAGAAAGAAGTTGAAAACGCAACAGCTTTTTGTGTGCATAAAAATGTATAGCTTGTTGCTAGCCTTTGACAACTCTCTGCTATTTTATATCAAGGACAACGGAATGGGAGATGAGGAGATGTGACACAAATTCAAATTCAGTTTACTTTTCGGGGCCAACTCGCCAAACCAGCCTCATCCGTCATGTCCTGCAAGACTTTCAAGTCGTTATGGGTCTGAGTTGAAAATTTGGTATTATTTTGACTGTTTAATTTAGTCGGAAAATTGAGCTCATCTTGTCGAACAAATACGACTTTTTTTCTCTATAAGGGAAACTCTGAAACACTTATGAAAGCTGCATTTGACCTTGCTCCCACGCTATTTAAAGCATTTACGTTAATAGCGTCACAGACTGTCACAATTCATTTAAATGTTGTATAAAATCTTCCCATGACTAGCTGGCCTTGTGTTCTGAATCTTAAGTTTCCCCAGTCCCTTATTTCAGCTGCCGTTCCGTCTAGTCTAGTAGAGCTCCTTTTCTCATCTTTCTCAACGCATCATATTTCAGAGCTAACTCGCTATGACCTTTCCAATTATACTCATAAATTCCCTTCCGTTCTTCTTACACAATTACCTCACAAACTAGAGCAGTGTAGAGACTCTGTAGTCCTGAAATTGGGTCCACATTAGAAATACGGCTTTTAATTTGCAAATTAGTCACTTCAAACAGCGCCACTAATAACAATTATCTGAAACTAAACCTATAAAAATATTTTCCCCAAGGATTAAACAATTTCAAGCTGTTTTGAAGTTGAGAGCAAAAAAATAAAAGAGAGAAAGTTGCAATTATCGTCGACTTTGTCAAAGCAAAGAGAGATCAAGTGTTAAAAATGTTTGTGTTCGCAATAATACTCTCGACTCGCTGCAGTTCCTCCAGGAAGGCCCAGTAACTCAAGGGAGAAACCTTGTCTGCTGTCTCTTGAAAGGAAAGTTGATTCTTGTATAAAAGATATGGCTGCCATCTCCCTTTAATTTTGCCTACTTTACGGTTTTCGACTTTTATCTTTTGATTGTACTGAGGGTAGTGCATTAAGTGCTAATATGCATATATACAACTATACCATCAGCAATTGAGCAGCGTAATAATATGTATGTATACGTATTACACATGACATTATGGGTATTATTATCCCTTAAAGTAACTTGGTTTATGTGCTGATGAGTACTTTCAGCGAGACGTTCATTGCGCAACAAATATTTTGACTGCTCGTTAGAAAAAATCTGGATTTCATTTCCATATATACCAAACCAGCAGACTATATAGAACATACTAACGAATGGCAACTCGTTGGGCACTTTGGTGAAAGGAGGCAAAAAATACGGCAAAGGATATACCCAATATTATCCATTAAAGAAGGAATTTATATATAGCTGGGTGTTCCGAGCAAGCAAGTTGTTGCAACATCAACATCATCAGCTTGATCAGGAGGGAGTAGCATAAAATGGGCTTCTACTTCTCAACGAGATGAATAGGTTTACTTAGTTTCGAACAATGTATGAAGTTAATATAATTTTCTTCTTTAAATTTGTTGGAATGGGACCATTTTAGTGGAGAGTGGGAAGCGCAACTTGATACTAATAAGTACCAAGTATAGGAGAAAGACAAAAAGAAAATGTTCTTATGATTCTTGTCTGGAAACTAAACCAACCGATTTAGCTTAAGGTTAAGTGTCTTAGGCCATAAAGGCTTGTTACAAACATGAGGAGGAAAAGTGTTCTTGGAAGAACAAAAAAGAGAACACTATTTAGTTGATTTAATGTAAAAGCAAAGTTTTTCACAAGTTAAGTGCAGCTCTTCTCTTGGTGATATGGATGTGCTGCTGCTCCTCAAGATTAAATGGCTGTTGGCTTTTCGTAAAAATCCGTCGGTTTCTTTCTCCCTTGTCGTCAAATAATCAAATGGATTGGGATGAGGACCTGCTCCCTCGTTTTCTATCTTTGCTAAATAATAATTAGTTGAGAAAACTAATTTTCAAGTGTGATAAGTGCGAAGTTAATTATAGGGATTAGTAAATACCTGCATGGTAAAATGGAATATTGTCGCAAGCAAAAATAGAAAGCATTTTCGTACAAAAATTAAGATCCCCCTGCCTGTGAAATATGGAAGGAACAACAATAACATTCTCAAGTTTTGTTTTGCGTCTTACTCTCAGAGATCATGAGCGTAATGTTTCACGCATTGAATGTACAATTTTTGTACCCGAAAAAGTTGCAATCTCAATCTTAAACTGTCAAGCTAAAATTATTCCTTTCACGTTATTACAACCCCAAAAGCAAGCAATTTGTATCATAAATAATCCCTGCAATAAAAAGGGCGTTCGTGGAAGCATTCGAACAATTTGAGACTAAAGCACAATGTATTACATGGGTTGATACTTGATGCTTCTATTTTCAACCCGAGACTAACAATAAATGATTCTCCCTCTGTCTAACAACCTACGAACATATCTTGATTCTATACTTTTGTAGCATTTTGAAGGGGACCATTTTATCCTTAAACAAAAAAGTACAAGAAAACGAAAGAAAGAAACTTTTCGTACTAAAATTCCATTGCTAAATTTATGAATTCAATGAAACTAAAGAACAATTTCATATCCACGGCCCTCTCTCAACTTTACTATCTGGTTGAAACTATTGCTCAAGCCCCACCCTCGATCTACTTATAAAACTCTCATTCTTTCGTGTATCCTCCTGCACCAAGAACAAGCATCCATATATTGAGAACATCTAATTTTTTCCACTAAAACAGTTTCTCCATCCATATACACAGGTATATGTAAAGGGTTTATCGTTTGAGGAGGTGTGATGATGATATAAAAATGTATATTAGTCCGTTCACCAACGTATTATTGATGTGGTGAAGATATCAAGGACACTGGGTCCCACTTGGGCTGCACTTTTAGTTGGGAGCAAACGGGGAAAAATCATGTCGTTGTGACCGGTGGTGGTGGTGTAGCAGGGGCAGCAGCAAAAGTAGAGAGAAGACGGGAACTAAGTTTTTTTAGTAGAATTTTGGTGGAGCCAGTGATTTATTTGCTATGTCATCCTATCAAAAGGTTCGATAGTTTTTTGTGAATTATTTCCAGGGGGTTGTTGGACGAGCATGGAGCAGAGACGGAAAAAATGTCAAGACTTTTCTCTTACACTACGTTTTGTGTAACAATGGAGGGACTGTCAGAAAGATGCTCTCAAGATATTTCTGCATTCTCAAACTCTATATAATATGGTATAATATTATTATGTTCTTCTACTTGTTACGTTACATACTTTTGGAACCTTTGGCAATAGGCGTTTTATTCCGTTGGAGTAGTTTGGTATTTTCAACATATATTGGTATTTTCGTTATCCCCTTGATGGGTGTCCTCATGAGAAAGATTGCAGAGTTACATACATTGCTCCAGAAAATATCACATACACATCGTACATAGTTTGAATGAGAAAGGAAGCCTAAAGTGTATGCAATAAGCAGCGAGGTACATTGATGAACATTACAATTTAATATCCAACACATTCTAAGCACTTAGTCATACGGAGCATGTGAGAAATGTGGTGGAATTCAATAGCAAAATATTATTCTAGAAACTATGCGTGCACATTACGCATACTTGAGAAGACGATGTGTTTTAAAATTACAAAATATATTCTGAAATAACTTCAAATAAATGTTAAATGGGGAAATTTCATCTTTTCCTCCGCATTCATCCCCAAACGCTATAAGAAATTGGATAAAGGACACATAACATAACATAACACGTCGTCAAAAGAAAGAAAACCTCAATTGACAAGGGCAGTGTACATATTTGTCGAGGGTTGTAGCTAACGAACCAGCAAAAATGTCGCCAAAAGAAGACAAAACCGTGCAAATATAGTTGTAGTTAGGAGTGAAAGTATTATACAAACGAGTGGGACAAGGAAATGGAGAGGGAGAGCATTATTTCTCGGTCTCTCACATCCATCAAAGCCAACCAAAGGGGTGGCAGTGGACTAGGATGGGATTCTTTAAAGACTACACCAAACAATGCATCAAAGGCTTCACATGATCATTATACTGTATTATTGCGGGCTTCTCGTTGTACTACTCTGATATATACACATCAAAAACACATATAAACTTCTTATTTGAACGTTAGTCCACATGAAAAATACCAGAATTTATATCCGCTAGGTTCCAGCGCTCCGTTTCCATCTGTCTAACTAAACGCTCGAGAGTTTTGTGCGGTGAGAAGAAACTCTCTCGTCTTGTTAGGGAACAGGGAATGAGTAACAGTTACATCTAACGTCTTGGGGGAAAGTGAAAGCTGGAAAATCTATGTGGGGATGTATGCATGCATAAAACTTTGAGCGAACAGGAGAGAGCGAGACGAAGAGAACGTGTATAAATATCCTTTCAACCGTTTGCTAGTTTTACGTCTCACAATCCATCTTTTGATCCCAAAACAAGTCTAACTGAGTTCTTCCCGTGATGGACGACTCTCAGCTAAAGATGACGGGGACGAGGACGATGCCGGACGTCCCATCTCCGACTTCTACTTCACTCTTATAACATGTATGTATCTAGACTAGCCTACTATTTACCTTGAAGATGAATGGATCACTCAGGTTTCTACTAACACCTTACTCAACTCAACGATGTACCTAGGCACAAAGTAAACTATACCAAGTCACCGAATCGCCGAAGGGTTTGGGTTTAATAAGGAAACTACTTCGTGTGCAGCTAGGAATGTAGTATGTACATTACAACAATGTAAACAAGTTTGTGTGATTCGGTAGCCGGCTTATATCGGAAAGTTTAGCATGGAAAGTACCTATATAGCTATAGGCTTCACGATTGAAGTCTTCCTACAGGTAGAATAAGTTCTTGGAAGAATATATATGGCACTTACAGAAAAATAACCAACAACTTTCTTATTTTACCTTGGCTTTCGCTTCTTTTTCTGTGAGCAATAAGAGAAAGATGTATGTTTGTTGGGCACTTCCAACGGCTTGGGAAATCGTTAGATGGGAATGGCAGCAAAAAATCTTCACATGCCTTGACTAGTGTATTACTCGTGGTGATAAGCAGTTGGCAGAATCCTGGGAACCCAACGGTCTGTAACTAACCAACTCACTAACAAACCGGTGGTTTGACTGTTCTTGTTGCTTTTGATATTTCTTCTAACTGCCACGACTTTGGGACGAGTTACTGCTTTATCCGCTTCTCTGCGTTTTGTTTGTTGCTTTTTCTCAAGAAGTTGAAAAATTGGGAGAAAAAGTGAGGCAAGTTCCCCAAAGTTGAAAGTAATGTAATTCCTAAAAAAAACTAGATTGCTCTATCCTACTCACTATCAGTTCAGCAGAACATTTAAAGCCCACAATTAATTCGATTATACATTTTGTTAAAAGGTCGATAGTGTTGCTTTGAAATCTTCTTCTTCACAAAATTGCCTCACCCTTCAATTTCATAAAAAGCCGATATACATACTCCTTTCCCCGTAACCATAATATGCAAAGACAATGTTTATAGACCATTTGTACGGATTCCAAAAGAATCCATGGTCATCAACTTGTTTGAGCGCATTTTGCGGCAACTATTAGGAGACTCCCATAGTATGGAGCAAACGTGCATTCCATATAAATATATCAGTGTACTTAACTCGGTAATAAATTACCGGACTGACAGTCCCACGCCCCATTGTTGGGAACCTGATGAAAATTTCCTCCATTAGCTATTCTATCAGTGGCATTGATGTTCGTTTTTGGTGTGCTGCGGTTTCATACTTTTTAGCCAGAGCAGAGCATAGCCCTCCTCGATAGTCGTACTCATTAATAGTTTACGCTGGCGTCTGCTTGTTCTCGTTAAGCTTGCTGATGTTACAAACAGGTTTTTATAACTTATATTCATCCTACACCAAACTCACGCATGAACGTGATCCATGCTGGATTGGAATCATGCATTTCCTCTCTCCAACACCTTTCTCCAGTGGTCGAGCCTGGTGAAAACATTTTGTGTCCCATCCGTTTCAAAATGGAAGTGAGAGTCAGGTCGTGCATAAACTACTTGATCGGATGACGCATTTCCCTTTCTAAACATTACGCACCTTCTTTTTCATTCTGAAATCTCCAATTTAAAACGGCTCGCGGCCATAACTTACAATTTTAGACGAAGGAAATCCGGAACGTTCAACACATTCCTTTTCCATCATAGTTTTACTTTTTTGGCCAAGCACAAACACACATTTATCCAATTTTGGATGGCTGGCTGTGATGTATTTGCGGAGGACGGGGAACATGTAAATATCGAACCAATATATAATGTAATATGCGTGTATGAAGCCACATGTTCTTTTTACTACAACTGTCTGTCCGCGCACCACTGTCAACTCTCACCCTTTCGGTCGTAATGTCCATTCTGGAGAGAGAGGAGAGTCAGAGTGTGTTGCTCAGAGCTTCATCCGTCAGATTGAAACTTGTCATTTCCTCCTGGGGAAACAAATTGGACGGAGGCGGAGGCAAGTGCGAAACAAATTGCGAAAGTTATTTTTAGGATTTCCTTTCCGGGAACTTGAAGTTATAACTAACAATCATCATGCACAAGCATACATGTGCATCACATAGCTCAAGTGTAACAAACAATTTTCAACTTATGTATGAATAACATGAATATCTACTTTTACCATGTTGGACAGTTGGCTTTGGCTTTGGCTTACGTTGAGCGGAAATTCAAACTGTATAGGCAATATAATTTTTTATTCTTATCGCCATAAATTATACATTCTGAATAAGCTTAGAGTCGGCATGTCGGAACTAGTATGCATTTGTTATCTTATACGAAATTAGAGCGGCAACATTGAGTTTTCTTGAGCTTTAATATGTAAAAGATAGTTACTTGGTTGGCTTTTGCAGAATTTCTCAAAATCCCATTTTGTAAATGAAACACTTGTGCCAAACCAAAGAAAGTACAGGTGGACTATTATTACAACACCCATGTTGCTAACTAAAAATCCTCCCCGTGCTCCCATAAACTTTTCTGGATTTTTGTCGTCCCAGGATCAGCTGCCATCCACCCGTCAAAAACATGCATAATTTATAATGCGTAATTTATGAGGTCGTAATCTCATCATAATAATCATATCAAAGAGGGAAGACTACATATACGGGATATGTGAAAGAAAGAACGTCCATATCACACTACAAAAGCAAGTTCCATCACCACCGCTGCTTGGTGCCTGCTGCTGCTCTATGTGCATGATAGCCACGACATCAAAATTTATGTTTAAAATTCACTGCACCATTGTAATAATAGCTTGTCTCAACTTCTCTCTCTTTCCCTTTCCATTTATTCAATCCTGATATTAAAGTTGCCATCCAGATTGTGATTTACAAAAGAAAGATGGAAAATTGATAGGGTTATAATATAACGTAGCCAAAGGCTGGCTTGGCAGGGTCTCTCGCTGATGACAACGCAGGAGCTGACGGGTTCTTAGCCAAGAGAGAAAAGGAATGACGTGATGACGGTCAAGGGTTTGAATATATGGTAATGCACTTACCAAAATGATAATGATATCCACGCTGACCAATAGCCCAGGAAGAAAAGTTGTTGTAGAGGTAGTGTGCCCCATTCTCGGTGGCTGGTACTACCACTCTCAATTTAATATATGGCTGCTCTCCTCTCCTGAAAGTGGAGGAATGATAAAACTAACTTGAAACCCTTAGTTTGGTGAGCTACAGGGTGGTGGTGATGGTGAGCTACCAATATTTTAAGTAATACAAGAGCAATTAGGTCTTCTTCCTCAGAAATTCGGTGACACTTGCTTGAGTTGGGAAAAGTAGACGGGGTTTTCAACCGCTGAACCATTAGTTGACAAAAATAATGAGCTTTCTTTTGAGTCAAGTGGTTGCATTCACACAGTGTCAACTCAACAAAGAACCACGGTGCGGCAGCTCACTTATAGTTCCCTTTGTGAATACCATACGAAATGCTATAGCTAGCAGGTAGCTAGCTATATTACAAGGTTTAATTACAATATAAGAAAGGGTCCTCCCTGGAAGGAGAAACTGTCTCAACTTTCCAATACAGTTTTCGAGTCTAGAATGAATTTTGAGAATAAGTAATAATAAGGTAATGCCAAGACATGTTTTTATGGCTTGGAAAACACACGATGCGAAGGATATCTTAATGTTACCAAACATTCCCTGAGCTTGCCAACATCCCGTAAATTACAGTCGAGAAAGTTTTACCCATAAACCATTATAGATTACGCGTTGATGAAGGGTTCGTCAAAGGAAAACAAAGAGTCGAAAATCCAACTTTGATTGTTGAAATCAATAATGCTATGGTTAGAACCATTAAAAGTGAATCAGTGGTGATACGTACACGGAGGAAGGAGGGAGGGGTATTATGAGGATATGCTAAAGTTAGCATTGATAAACACTCCACCACACTTTTGAATGAAGGTAGAGCAGAGCAGAGCGCTGGAACTACTGGTTAGCAAGCACATTAATTAAGGGAAAAGTGTAATTTTCTTCCGTGATACTTGACAGTGGACACGGTCTGCATAATGATAGATTCCGCCTGTCCAAATCAGAAGAATCTTGTAATGCCCTATTACAACTATTTCTAATGAGCAAAAGTCACCATCCATCTCATGTATGCACATATACACACTCGAGAGTGAGGAGTATGATTATGCTCTCGACTCTCCTAAATTACATATATGCCAAGTTTTATGTGATATTAAACGGAAGCAGCTAAAACTCTCTCTTAATGTTTGTTGCTCCCCTTCTTCTTCCAGGAGCCACAAACATTGTGTCGTAGTAGAAGGGAACAAGTTTTCACACAAAAGTAGAGCAGACCATACATATTATTATACAGTATAATATTACGCATACGTTATGGCTTCCAATATCTATATTACGGCAACGTAACAGTTGAAAACCTTGGGTTTGCTGTAATAATAACAAGCAACTTGATGCAATATACGTTGTGACGGTTGCTGACTAAGATTGAGATGAATATGGGCAACGTATAGCTACATACATTTCATAAAGTAGCTTCTGGCAAGTTGTATACTGCTTCCAACTACTTTTTTTTACGCTGTGGACATAATATCACATATAGAGAAGTTTTGATTCTGGCCTGCCAGCAACATGTTGACGGCTAATCCATCTTAAACACGATGAAAGCTGAAATGTCAGCAATCCCTGTCACCTCTATCTGATTGAAGTAAGGATCAAACTGTTTTTCCGTCAGCTTCATACAGCTTTCTCCTACCACCTTATAATATAATGCTCTCATTGATTCACTTATTCACTTACATAAAAAACTTGGCCATCTTATATAGCATCATCATCATCACCGTGAATCATCCTACGAACATTATCGCCCTTCCGCTTCATTCAATTCAACAAACTCTCTTACACCCGCAAGATTACGAGCTTAGCTCCCCGGTTTACACCAAACTATGTGGGTTTAGTACTTGGGAAAATGTTAAATAGGAAGACTGTGCTGTGACAAAGAGAAGGTAATGATTGCTCAAAAGATTACCTACATGTGAAACATTCAGGTAGGCAAAGATTGGAGAAAAATATGAGAAATTGGTAATCTTTTCAGATCGTTGACTGACACACGTATATTTTATATACCGTTTCATAACGGTTTACTGGCACCTACATATTTGTTTATGGCAATGAGAAATAAGATGTTAGTTTGGGAGGAAAGATTTACTAGGTTGGCTTGGCGCAGAGAAATTTTCTGTCGTTCCATCCTCAACGGTTGAGCAAGGCACGGAAAATTCTTGATTAGAATAAATCATCGTGACGCAAAAGGGAAAGTTTTTAATCTCTATGGTCTTTCCCGTTCATTACCTCATTTTTCATTCAGAGAAATCACACCAACTGGAACTGTCTCACGTTCACTGTCACACAGAGCACGCCTTATATCTTTCGGTATCAGAAGCTCCGTGGAATGGAGTGAGCGTTAGTTGAGCTTCGATTCTTCCGAAGAGTTTTTATCAAGCGATGAACTTTTCTTCGGGAGTTCTTGGAAGGCTACGGTTGAGATTCATCTTTGATTAGGAAGCATCTAAAAACAAGCTGAGACAAAAAGATTGGATTAAATTTTAAGGAAGCAATATACGCATACGTACCTTCAAACATTGACTGTTGATCATAATAATATTCTGCGAATAAAATATCTATAGATTACTAGATGACGAATACAAATCACAAAATCTATGCTAATGAGGAGATGGTTAAGAAAGTGCAACAGAAAAAATATAGATTTTCATATATAATCATGCCCATATTCAAAGAAGACGCATGTGAATTAATATACAAACAAAAAAACAGGTTGAAATCTTTCCTAGAAATAGTGGGAGAATGTTATTCAAATACCCTGAGAGATGGGAGCAGAAAAATGGGGACAAAAAACTGAAGACTCCTCAGGGAAGATATATGTTGGGGAAAGTTGGATAGGAATCCAAACCCATCCAGATGGGAAGAGGAAATAACTAGTCGGAGTATTATTGACAGTTTGAGACATGTTGGAGTATCGGTTATATAATAGATCGGAGATTTTTTATCCAGCAGGTTTTAGAACTATAAAGGCAACAGTAGTGTATAGCCAAACCACCACCACCACCTTTCGCTTCCATTCAACAGAAAAGTTGCCTACGTAAAAAGAAAGTAGAGAAAGAGTAGTCATCATCAGCAGCATCTCCCATCACTTGCTAGAATATTTTTCGTTTTCCCATTCTTAAATACTCTTGTCACAAGGGGAAAGGGAAACTGCTCAAAGTTTTTGCCGAACGAATGTGACACTCGTTTCCATTTATTTGCTGCCTTCCCACTTTTCTCCTAGCTCCTAGCTGTTTCTTCCTGTTTTTCTCATCTTGGAAAAAAGTGTTTAGGAGAGCGAATAGTTCCATAAAATTTACCATGTCTGATCATCTTCATCATCAATCCTTCTCCTTTTTTGTTACTCTGAAGAAAAGAGAGCCCAGCCTTTGGATCCCTTCCGAACCTGACAACTCTACCGTAAAGGTGAGCATTCTCTCATTGGTAAATGGTGACAAAAAGGTCTAGGAGTCTACGCATAAAAAAAAAACAGGGAGAGACGGCATGATAGTCTGGATGATATTAGCTGAGAGATATTGTGATGCTGATGATGAAGCTAGTGATACATTATCCCATCAGACACATGTACCCACATTATACAGGGAGCCAACCGAAACACACGTGGATTTTTGTGATAGATGATTCCAGCCAAAGAGTATGATGGAAAGGTGGAGGAAAACGAAGGTATCAGTGGAGCATCTCCTTAAAAGAAAAGAAACTTCTTGTAGCATCGCCATTGTTAGTGCTAAGCCATCGTCGTCTCCTCTTAGTGAAGTCTCTTCTCAAGTCCATGAGGACAAGGACATATGAACATTTTAGTAGAGGAGACACCAAAAGTATATGGGAGAAGTGGAAGAGACTGCTGTGTCTTATTTTTTACTTTTTCCCTCCTTCCGACAAGGGAAGAGGCTCTACTGGTGTCATCAATCATCCGAAAAACGGATTTTTCCAATTTCTTCGACACCTCGTTGAACCCCAAGGTTTTTTTTTCTACCGAAACTAAGTAAGTAAAGTGAAGAAATGTAACGAGCATCATTGCAAAGCAGTATGGAGTGCGGTGTGTCACAAGACTACGAAATAAAGAAATCGAGAAGGGGTTTCAACAAGGAGGAACATCAACACTTCGTAACTTTTATACTTTCTTCTTCGCTTCCATTATACAACGATCGGTCGTGGTGAGGATGGTATGGTTGCTTTTTAGTACAAAAGACGAAAAAGTAGCGCTCCAAATGTGCATGTCAATGGGAAGTTTCTCTCTCCCGGTTGTTGAGTGAGTGAATGAATGCATTGATGGCGAGTTGAGAATGAGATGAAGAATAAAGGGATAAAGATGATGATCATGATACAAATGATGTGCTATGAAACAGTAATAAAGATTTATAAGGGAAAATCCTTTTTGTCACATCACATGCATGCATTATCCAATATGTATCGAACGAAACAACATTATCAAGGATGGGAAGAGGGATTCATATCGTATGGAAATGAAATGAAGAGGATCGAGTGAGTCGCATTTACAATCATGTTTTGTCGTCCGGGAACTGATCATGCATCTTTTATCTTGGGGGAAAATGCATTTGCAACACAGCTCAGCTCTCCTTCCACGTCACCCATACAAGTTCGTGGGATGGTTAACAACAAAAAGAAAGGTTGGAAAGTTTTATTTTCAGTTTCACTCGCACAAAGCTTCTCAAATTAAATTGAGTAAAATAACTCCTTATTTTTACATTATAAATCTGATAAAAATAGGGATATTGATCGGCCAACAAGTAAGTACATTGACGTAAAAAATACACCTTGCTCTCCCTACAAAATGATAATGAAGGATCGAGTCAAGTTGTTTTTAAGTATGAGAAAATGGCGGTGTAGAAAAATGTAACCTCATTTCGATTCATATCTTTCGTTTTTGAAGTCAGAAGCAGGGAAAGCGATCAGTAAGCTGAGCCCACACCATTAATAATCCGGATTGAAGACGCTAAATCTGTAAAAACGGCGACTGCTGATTACCATCTGATTACCTTGAAAACTCATTTTTATGCAATTTAGTGCACGTCATGTGGACAAGCACTTAACTTTGGAGGGTAATGTAAAAGAAATTAGTTGATGCAAATAGCATGGAATGTAATATAACCTAATGGAGAACACTCTGGCTGCTGATTTTTTCACTCCATTTACTACCATTTTTACCCTTCATTGTGTATTCATATCAAGCAAAAATATGCGACAGGTTTGCTCGAGAACCAAAAGCCAGTCTGTTCTCTTATATTTTGGTTGCTGCTTGCTGATGATGCCCTTTTTGTTTGCCAAACAGATCTACTCCGCAGACAGAAAAATGCGAGTTCCATTTGTCTGAAAATAAGGGTTGTAATGCAGGTAGGCTTGATTTAGGGAAGGCGACGAGAAATTATGAGCTTTACATGACTATCGTTTCAATCGATTTGATTTTTTGTTACATTAGAGGGAAAAGGAATTTGTGTCCAAATATTAAAAAGTAGCTTTGCACTCGGCTCTATAGCAGATTTCTTACGAAGTATATGTCCGATGGCGTGATGTGATGCCTTCGTGTTGACAATTCCAAAACGGGAAGAAATCAACAACAGGATAATATTATTCTTTTCATCATGACGTGAAACTACTCAAGTGTATACTTGAATCGCTGCAATCACTCGACTGATTTCGAATACTGCTGCCTTCCACCACTTGAGGAACTCATCAGAGACATCAACACCATTTTCTTCTCCAGGTTCACTTCGCTTCTTCTCCTCCCATAGTTCATTTCAACATGAAGAGAAGGAAGCTTGAGCTCCGTCGGAGAGAAACAATTAACCAATCAGTAGTTCAGTTATTTTTATGCTATTTTCAATTCCAAAATGTCAATGTTAAGCAAAGTCAAAAGCTGGAACCCATGTCAGCATATTCTCACAAAACAATCGGAGAATAATAATAATGATAATAGTTTGGGTAGCATGTTCCTTCAAGTTCCTTCCTTCCGTGTTTCATTGAGGGCTCATTTCCATGTTGATCAACTTTCTCTTTCCATTTTCACCACTTCAAATCAAGCCAACCTGCGGAGGGAGCAGGGAACGATAATACTACTACTCAGAATCCCGAGAATAAAGATCACAATAGCGTCAATTTCCTCGGATGCACAGACTGACATTTATATTTTATAGGTTGTATTGTTTTATGTTATTAAAATTAGATTCCGAGCCAGTGAATTTGAAAATTAGCTCAACTCATCGTGGAGCCAATAATATAAAGTTTGAGTTTCTGCTTGTGCGGACTTATCATTTTGTATTAACATAGCGAATAATTTTGTCGCTCTGTGAAAACGCGAAGGTTTCTACCAAAATTTATTAATTTCACTTAAAATCCGCCCGATTTCTCTTCAGATTTCTCGCATTTTTGTTTCGGATTTCGGAGTAACCGAGCTAATATAAAATTGGGGAGGAAATGGAGTTTATAATTTTATTGAAAATTTCATTAGCGTTGGAAGTTTTGGAAAAGGAAATCACGCACAATAATGACAAGAAAGCAAAATATTATTCCTTAGCATCAGTAATAATATCAGTGTCACCGATGCGAACTGAGGACGAGCGCAACAAAAATAGCGGAGCAGGACAGAAATAATAGGAATTGAAAAAGGGAAAAATAAACGATACATAAGACAATCGACAAGTTAACTCGGTTGCTGGCTCCATTTGGATTTAGCAGTTAGCATAGTTTTCATGATGAGATGAAATTAACTTTGTTGCCAACAGTTGTGACTGAAAATGGCATAAACTGTCGGGGAAATTAAGTGAATTTTTCGCTTCACTTGTCATTCTCTTCCACCATTCTTAATATCAGCATCTCAATGAAAAACTTTCAAAGCTCTTCTTCCTTTCCTCCTCCACTTTTCCTGTCATTTCCAACAGCGAAGGGAAAGAAGACAGGAGCAAGTGCAGGAGAGAAAAGTGGAGAAACACAATTTATACATGTTCTCAGAAAGAGGAGAGGAAAATACACAGAGCATAAGATCATCCGAAATGGAATGTCGTCAAGTGAAAGCCAAGTAATCAAGTGGGAATCCCATCTGCCAGGTTGGAAAAGTTGCTCCAAGCTATTTGCTTTATTATTATCTTACGCTGAGATTGAGAGGGGATGCTTAATACAAAATTTTCGATCGAATTAGTACATATTCGAGCACAATGCAATGTGAAGGAGTCTACAGCACAGCACAGGTAAAAAGTTTTTGTTTGAAACCCAAATAGAAAAGTTGGGATGACTGGATAACATAACTGTTGTGCTTGTACGGAAGGTATGCTCTATTCTGAGAATGCAACAAAATGTTGAATGTTATCAAGAGTGACGGCTAGGATATTTAATCGTATTCAATGATCCAGCACAGCACTCACTCTCCTATAACTTTTGGTTTTGAAGGACACTTTTATCAATGAAATTCGGAGAAAATTGAGTTAAACAAGGAAAATACGGAGAATTCTAAATTGCGACCAGTTTTTATACTTTGCCAAAGGCACATTCAGATACAGGTAGGAGACCACATTTATGCCGCAAGTGCGCAACAATCGGGATGATATATTTACGTTGTTCATGCACACAATCAGTTACTGGTACAGGTTGCACTTGTATTGTTGAACGGAGAAGTATGTGCAATGTCTTTCCTCATTGCAATTTTATAATTCAGAATAGAGTACACACGTAGTTTACGCTATATCATAATGCCCCGTTTTATACGGCTTCTACATGTTGGCATATTTCCACGAATCGACACCTACACGTCGTTATGTTATTGGGATTTCACCGGGCTTTCAATAATGTCAGCAAAAATTGAAGGGCAGAATGAAATAGTACAGCCCAGTTGTCAGCTATCATTGGTATTGGTATGTTTCGAGTAGCATCCATTTAATTCCGGGAAGCGAACCCAAGCTGTTAAATTAATAAGGTAGGCTTGTAAACAAAACACACACATAAATCGACACAGCGCTTACCTTCTCTCTCTCTCTCTGCAACTTCACAATCTCTATAATTATTGCTGTCCAATTTGGAAAGTAAGGCCGACAGATTTACGCCCCTGGATTACAAATTATCACTTAAACTTTGCACAGAATTTTGAGCAAAGAGTAAAACAGATAAATCAACAGGAGCAACTCATAAATTCCAACCGTTTTATTATTACCACGTACATACGCTCCCCGCTCCAAAATGCAGAGTACTCTCGCTCAACATGAAAGTTGAGGCGGTTCCCTCTCATTGTTGCCATCATGCAACAACTTCCAGGCATCAAGTTATTAATTACAGGAGGTATTAAAGAAACAATTAAGGATTGGATTAAGTGGAGATTAAAGAGAGTTTGCTTTCCGTCCCTGTGATCTACACATCAACACTTTGCTACTGTTGCATGCTAAACCATGTGTGTAGTGTTTTTGCATGTTGTTATCACAAGAGCATAAATTCCTCCAGCTGTTTTTCACCCAAACATATTGTTAAGCATATTAATATTACTACTAGTATTGCATACTTTCACCAAATTCTCCAAACGTTTACGACCATGGGCGTATATTTTCTATGTGAAAGCACAGGAAAACAAAGTTACCTAATCTAATGCTCAGCGGTTGAGAACTACACAGCCTCCATAAACACACACATCCAATGTATGTGGCGCGGTGTAGCAAATCAACAGTGGTGGTTGTGTGTTTTTGGAGCAAATCGCCATCATAAATTGCTAAAACCTTGTAAATCTTCTAAGTGCTCCAATTCCACGCCCAATTCCTCATATGGAGCTTAGCATGCAAACCAAAGTTATTATCTAATGTGCTACCTATACAAGTCGACCAAAATCTAACCCCCGTCATGGTTTTTCTCCTCTACCTGGCTGGTGTTGGTAGGATTAGTTTCCCTTTTTGGAGATGAAAACGCATAATACAATTATCCATATATATATAGGCTGCTTTCACAAAGAGAAACATGTTACGTGTTGCTATTTCCTTGCACACACCATCTTCTTCACCCAACCACTGTTTTGTGGGAAAATCCTTCACTACATGCGGTCTTGGCCTCATATTCAACAACAACAGCACGTCTGTGTTAACTACACCACTGCCCGAAATACATGCTCATTGCGTGAATATAACTACAAATGCTAAATGCCATAAATAGGGATCTATATGCACCATTTCATGACATCAAATCATCCTACAGGTTTCACTCCTCTTCTTGGAGATAAATGCTTGAATATTTTCTGGTTTAAAAAATGCTACTCTCCCTAATGTAATATGTTATTGTTAGCGCGCTAAATACACAAGGGCAGGAATGATCTTATATCACACGCTTGTACTCTATACACCTTCCATCTCCAGCATGCATGGGAGTCCACATATAATGTAGCGTGTAAGAAGGATGAAATATTGGAGAGCGGGTTGACGTCAGCAACTAAAATAAATAAATTTGAAAACCCATAAATCGCGGAGGGTGGACGTGGTTTCATAAGTTATGGAATTACAAACTTTCTTCACTTCCCCCAAATCGCTCACTCATATGCATGCATTCATGCTTGAGTGCAATTTTGAAGGAAAGCAAGCTTGGCTGAAGATTACAACCAGTAAAACATAGTTGTCCTACATGTTATGTTATGCATACTATATAAATTCTCCAGGTCACAACAAACAGCCAAGGTAGCAGAGCTGGAGTAATTCTTTCTAAGGAGAAAGCATGTGCTTGCCTTATAATATGACTACCTTACATGAATATGATACAAATTTAAGGGAAGCCGGTAGATAAAAAAGGAGGCTCATATGGTGAATTGCTATGCATAATTTTGAGCATGTACGTATTCATTTCCTCATTCATGAAGGATTTCGCATCATCTTTGAAAAAGTGTGATGCTCAAGTATTCAACACTGCGGAAAAATATTGGCCAATGCTATTTCATGAATAGTATACATAAACTCGAGGCTGCCCGCATTCATGAATCTTGCATAATAAATGGTCTTTCCTTACAGCAACATACTACATATATGCATAATGCCACAACCATTATTAACCAAGACGAAACAAGGATCGTGGAGTAGTATGTTTTATGCATGCCATGTGAAAGTCTTTCTCATTCAAAAAAAAAAGACTTGATAAAGTAGTTTTGTACATTGGTTGGGGAAAGGCTTCACCTGCTAAGCAAGTAGTTGTTGCAAAAAAGTGTTGGTATATAAGTATTCCTTCAAAGATTCTTATGCGATTCACAGTACCCCAACTTCCAAAATGTTTCTTGTTTTTTTACTACCGATGAACACTCCTGTTTATATATATTACGTGTCTTGACGAAGTACAATCTAATGGCTTCGATTCTAATTGTACTTTTATCTTGAAAATGTTAGATTTTTATAATTCTGCAAGCGTAACAATTTGTCAAAAAATTTGATAAGCTCCAAAACAGCAGCCAGCCCACTCTTACTTTAATTTACTTTTTGTTCCGAAGCATGACCATTTTTCGAGCGAGGCCAACATGTTTGTAGAAAATAGGCATGTAGAAAAGTGGTCTGCATAAAATATGCTTACGTGCTTTATAACATATTTAGTGACAAAGTGACAGTGTTACAAGTTTCTTTTACAGTGGAGCCGACAGAGGAGAGGCATTTTCTTTCGTCTTGGTGGGGAAGGTACTTTTGTGCGTGATGCCAATAAATATGCAATATCACGCGTTGTATACAAAGAAAGACGGCGACATATCATCAGGTACCTATTAATCACAAGCAACTCGACGCTCCACATAAAAGGAAAGGTGTGAGAGTGTGAGGCAAAGCGGTGGAGGAGTTGTTGCCTGGCTTTTTTCCTCCCTGGAAAAGAAGCCACAGAGGAAAAAGTTTCATATTAGATTTTATCAATTCGAAATAATTTAATCAGGTGTTGGCATTTATAAATAGCTTGAGGAAAACGAAGAATTACGTCTCAAGGCATTGGAGCTGAATGCCAAATGAGCTGCAGTAACAACACGTTATTGCGTAGCAGTGTTGTCCTACTTGACACTACCACTACTACTACTACTACATATTGCCACTCGTTGCCTATCACCGTATCTGCACTCTGGTCGTGTGTGCTGGCTAGAAAAAAAAAGTTTAATTTTGTCTGAGCTCATAAGTATACATAATATTATGCTCTTGCATAGTGTTTTATATATATAGTATATGTTTGTCACTGACGATGAGTGAGAGTGAGACCAAAGAAAAAAAGTGTGAAGTACGGGAAGTTACACGGTATGCATAAGCTAATGTTTTCTCCGCTACAGCAGTCTTTTACTCCCAATCTTGCAGAAAAATAAATGAATTATAGGTGTAAATTAGCATACGCCGTAAAATATGTAACGATCCTTCAAAAATCCAATCTGACTAGTTATATACATTTTTATTCTTCAAAAAATATTTTTCAATCGTTGTAGTAAAGCAGATAAGGTAAAATTTCCAATAAAAATAATTCTAATATTGAACTTCACCCGGTGATTTTTATCTGCAGTACTGTGGTTACTTTCCAAAAAAAAAAACGTTGGTCATTAATGATTACGTCTGCCAGTTTTGAATGGGTGAAAAATGATAGCAATCATACATGTAATGCATATCCGGCAACATCCCTTCAGCTACTTTCTCAACAGCAATCAATCCTCTTGAAGTCGTACTCTGCTGATTGTTGTGAAGGCAAAAGTTTACATTCAACATTTCATGAGCGTTTTGATTTATTAAAACATTTTTACTTGCTTATGAAGTGAGAGCCGTACAGAAGTAAACGAATTGCCCAGAAGCAGTCATTCTTAAATAGTATGTATCCCCTCTACATTAGCTCCACCACATATTGTAACAACCACACATAACATGCTCGCAGTTCCATTGTTAGTTTTAAGCTTGTACATGCGCCAGTATGACCTCCTCAGTCTGACCCCCATCTCTCCAGCTCCTTGTGCTCGTCTTGTCAACCGTGTCCATCCATTAGAGGCAAACAAATATTCCATATGTCATGTCAGAAATGCACGCGATCTGTCTTTGTTCCTGTGGCTCAACTTCTCTCAAAACAAGAATAAACGGGAAGTATCAATGTACTGCTAAAATAGAGCGTACAAATGTGAGCATGTACTTATGTGTGTAATGTTGAATGTGCTTCCAGGAAATTTCTTTTTCCATCCAAAAAGTTTCTGCCCTATGAACATTTTCTATAAATGTATATGGCCGACAATACTCTATACATTTCTTTCTTCTACCCAATAAAATTTCTATCAAACAAACCACCCTAATGGTTTCTTTTCTTGGGTGAACATAACATAACATATCCACAGTCGACTTGCATAGCACAATACTTACATTGACCATGACTTCTTAACATCTTAACTTATAACAAAAATTAATGCCCATATATCCAAAACTTAATTGCGTACTTAGGGAATCTTTCGCTGTGGATGAAATTTCGCGAACGTAATAGTATCTCATCTTGTACTTTCTCCAGAAGAAGGATAATATTGTGAGCAAAAGTGAGTTGAGTCTAAGTTTTCCCCATTATTGATGCATAGTTTTGATGGTATGAGAAAACTCGGGGAGAGATAAACCTTATATAATATTGTATATTATGTTAGGAGGAAAAATGGAGGCGCTCATAGAAGGACAAGAAAAAAATCTTGATATAATTACCTCGTTGATTTGAAATAATGCATTGTTGGATGGTCCCTCTCACCAACAACTTTCACAATGTATAACAACATAATGAAACGCTGTCGTTTGCAATGAGGCTCATAAATATTACTCAACTTCCCCACACATTCAGAAGCAGCTCAGTGAGCCCAATAAAGGGAGCGAGTTTTATGGAACTTAACATTTTCTGCTTGTGATGGCACTAATGTCCTCCCGCTTTTAGTGGATGGCTGCAGGTTCTTTAAGTGAGCATAAATACCTATATTTCACTGAAATCGCCTTTTCGACCTACATTTATTGGGATGCAACAATAATCCACAAGTTTTGCATTGAAGTTGGCTAAAACAAGAGCAAGAGAAATTTGTAGCCTCTTACGCTTTCTATACTACTGTTCTTCTAGTGTTCAAGACAAAAAAATACATAATCGGGTTTATGGGCGAATAGCAATGGATCCTTCCTTGAAAACATGCATAAATGTAACAATTTCATTACAACCGCAATATAATTTTCGATTGCATGAACAAAATTGAAATGCAGTTTATAACTGTTGCCATATTCTAACTTTCTCTCTGTGCAGAGATGAAAAATCTTCAGAAATAATAAAAGTAGTAACTCGTGTGGACAATCTATATGTATACAAGGAATATTTGAATATGATTGACTAGATTTGCAGGCTGCAGGTGTGACTTCAAGGAAATGCTTCGCGTTGGGGGCAACCTGATACTTGTACAGCTTAGCATGATATCATACTCTACAGTTTGGGGAGACAGGTGTATCCTTAACAAAAGCAGTGAGGGACAAAATTTGTAGCAAAATCCCACCTCAAATTCCTCCACTTTGGCTCCCTCGTCGGCACTCCAGAATTCTATTTTTACGGAGGCTACAATGTATATCTTTTAATAGCAGTTGTGGCAATCTGAGATAATAATATACCCCAAGGACTATTTTGCAGTTTGTAATATGTCGCCGGAAAGAATGAAGAACCTCGTAGACAAAAGGGAAGCTCTTTATTTTCTTCTCGTTTTTATGGCTTTGTTGGTGAACCGCATAAAATATATTTTGCATAAAGAAAGAAAGGGAAAAAAGGAGAGCACACCTGTCTATCAGCATAATCCCTTGCTACAAATTACCATACACATTGGATGCCTGAATAAAAAAGCAGTAGAGTATAGCCCGTTTCTCCCTATTCTCCTGGCATCATACAAGTTGAGTGTCTACCCCATTATATATGTACATGATTGTTGTATGCATTCTACGAAATGATGGCGGTGGTAGAGGCCGGCTAGACATTGAATTATTTTTTCAATACGACACTTGTGGTCTTGTCGACTCATTGTGGTGGAGAAGGAGATAGGTAGTGGTAGTAATCAGTGACATAGTCTCTTGCAAATTTCATCACATCTCTCCTGGAAATCTCCCTTTTTGACAGCAAAGAGAAACTAGAATGAAACCGACTTACGTGTGTATATTATACACATGCTTGCTTCCGAGAAATACAACTGCGCGATTAGATACACACCACTGTGTATATGCACTGGAGTTTTGTAGCTGGGCTTAGGCTTAACCATACATTTTATTATGCACCTTTGCGTTTGATGGTTACGTGTCGTATCTGTGTGATTGTAATATACACATTCGTGTACACATAACAGGAAACAAGAAACATGGGAATGATGACAGTAATGTGACTGGGAAAATGGGCTGTCTTGACATTTCCCTTCTTGAAATTTCCATTACATAAATCCCAAATCTGTCTTTCAGAAAAGTGACGCATTCTCTTCTCCACCAGCACTAAGGATGATGATGATTATTATTATGAAGGCGTAGTGCACTTCGGCAACGACTAGGCACAACAGCTTTCAAGAAGCTCACAACTCACTGGTTACATATTTATACGAGAATAGAGATAGGGGTATACCATTTATTTGCTAGATTACCCCTACTATAATAATCAAACTCCGTACTGTTTTTGCATGTAAACCCCATGCTAATCGCCTATTTGTTATATAGAGAACTTTCCCCAAACGACGTGTGCTTAATGGTTAATCTTTAAAGGTTTCTAATTCAATTTTCTTGCATCCGCATTGTAAATCAGGATAATGTAGATTCAAATAATTATATCAACTCAAGTACTGATTCTTGGTTGACTCTAAATATTTAAGTTTTTGAACATCCAAAACACTTGTGAAAATATCTACTTAAAAATTTTACCCAGTTTCATTTCATTGACCATAATTTTGTAAATACGGAACTTTCTTGATCCCTCTGTATTCAATATTACTAAAGGAGTCGTTTTTTCCACTTGATGGATTGTTGAAACGGATAGTTGTTGAGTTTTTAATATGCTAATAAATTGTTGCTGGTCTTGTTCTGTTGAATTTTATAGGCACTGAGCGTGAGTTGGGGTAAACTGATTTGATGGTATATCTGTTTCCAAATTGATGGCATTGTATACATCTTATTATTAAATGGAAAATTCTCCCATATCGGAAAACCCTTTTCGACGTGTTGAATCGTCTGGATGATCCGTCACGAAGAGTCGAACGAGCTTTCAGTTTCAGGTGACTTGCATATATCTTCGTGTCAATACCTTTTACCTTCCCATTACATTCGTCTCATGTTTACTTAAGCTTATTACAGCATTAGCCCTCTGCATCTAGTATACTGTCTAGAGCGATAGGCAATAATGTACATAGGATTGTTTTAGGAGATTGCAAAATTTAATGTAATTTTGTAGACTCTACTACTAACTGTCTGTCTGGAATCCAGCTCATAGACAACATAGATACATATGTAATTTAGTTGATGGTGTATCTAGTTTCTTATTCACGCGGTTATGTATAAATGGATACATATATTTCCTGCCGGATACTCTATACGCTTTCTATATAAATGGCTGGACCTTATATAACGGTGAAACTCAGGGGCATGTTGAATCATACCGTCCTAGAGAGAGTGTGTGTGTGTACCTTTCCACAATATTCGGAAATGGAAATGCCAGGAGACAGATTGGCGGGTAGTGCATCTTCTATTCCATGCGATCTAGATTTATGGGAAACGAGCAGCCAATTTTGTTTGGAATTGCACATCAATCAAAAGCGAAAAAAACCTGTCGTCATCAGTACAAGTTCCTCCAATTAAAGTCAAATATCTACTTCCACTCCGCACATTCTCCGTATATTGCACAGAATACCCCATGAATTTTAACCATAATAAAACATTATACACGCACGTCTAACCTTCCAATGTTCCAATGTATTCCTTCCTTGTAGCAAAAAAATTATGGATGATCTCATTGATTAATATTTCGGTATATTCTACCATCGAGTATCACAGTATGATGTAGTTAGCCCTACTTCAGTAGCCAATGCCGTCCATTACAAGCCAAAAAACCACAAAAAACAAAAACACTTTCCTCGTGGTTTACTTCATCTTGATATGGGTGCCCGATTCACCAGATCTCCTCATAGTTCTTTCGGACGTAGCCGATGCTGTTTACATTTACAAGTCAAGTTAAATTTAATTGCTATTCATCCCTTATTCACGTGCTACTGGTGTCAAGATGAAATCCAGGAGATCTAAGAAGCAACAGTTAAGGTAAGTAAAGTTGTTTAATGATTTTAAAAGGTAAATTTAGAAAGATTTGGACCGGGCTCTGATGCGTCATCCCTTACTCAAGGTCCAGCTGTATGGTGAACCCAACAGCAAATGATCAGAAGATGATTAAACAAATGATAATCACAGTCCCAGGCTGCGGTTTGGGTTTAAAAATAAAAACAACTGTGAAGTTACTTGTAAAGTAACACTTTATGCTCACTGAGTTTTCACATTATTTATTACAGTAAGGAGGATACTCCTGTTACTGCTCAGCTGACAAATATTACTGAAGCAAAGCGAGAAGGGGTGTTAGAACCATCTTCAGTTCAAATTCAAATTGAAAGTTTAAGCACCACGCTGTTGGAACACTCTGAAGCCCTTAAGGCGTTGAAGGATGTGCCACACATGTTAGAAAGACTCTCATCTGCGATGGGAACAATGCAACAGTCAGAAGACGAACTTTATGATAACAGCTTTAATGACATGAATGATGAGCAAAACGAATTCATGAGAACTTTTATGGGTAGGGGAGTTTTCAGTGTACTCAAATTTTTATAGCGTAAATATTGATGCATGCGTGTATCATTAAAACAAATATATTTGGTCATTCTCAGAATCGGGGGATCAGACTGCTGACATCCCTGCGGGGAGTCAAGATGACGCTGATAGCGATATGCTGGATATTTTGAATGTGTCACAG
>JAQGAP010000033.1:0-104774 GCA_034697805.1 Orchesella bifasciata
ATTACTGGATAATATATTTTATGCATAATATTCATTGAGAGTAAAATATTATTAGTACAAGAGGTGTTCAGGAAGGTATATTAGTTATTAAAGATTCAGTTTCATGTGAATCAGTGGGAACATATATATTTTTAGAATGGAAATACGATTCAAAGCGAAATCGGATTGGAATCTTTTCCAAGCACGTGGCATCTATTTTCTAGAATAGGGATACATTACGATACAACGGGATTTCCTGGAATTTCACGAGCACATTCACAATCGTGTCGTCATTGTGCTTCCAAGGTTTCAATATCAATAACAATTGTCGGAATTTTTCTTGTTGTGAAGAAAATGAGTATTTTTCGTCCTACACACGTATGCCACATTACACACTTATCTATTTGATTCTAAATGGGATTACATTGATGCCGAAGAAAGAAGGCCATCAGGCTGGATTCATTTGATTTTGATCAAGATGTACGCTGGGATATCCTGATGCCCTTTTACTTTCTCCCAACCCTTGCTAAATTGTGCAAATGACTGCATGCATTTCTGATTTCAGATTGTTATGCATTATCAACATATAAAGTTGTGCTAAAAAAGTGTTATTGTTCAGTAATTCAACGTTGACGAATTGGAAGAAAGTGATCTATTAACTCATGCAAAGCATTATTGTATAATGTTTTCACACGTATCTCGGATACATAGTAGCACAGTCATCATCAATACAACGGTTCACACATTGATCACAAAGTGAGACTTTTTCAATGCAAGTTGTGTGATACCGTATCTCCATTATATAAAGACTGCTACTATCAAATTTACAAAGCTGTTTTATTGTATTTGATCTAAAGAAATTTATTTGCATGTGAAGCTGCATCTCTTATCCACCGTGTACTTTTAATTCGAAAACAACTGTTAAGCATCTCCATTCATACCAACATAGTCATTAGCCTTTTTGTTATAAAGAGTCAAAATAAATTGTCGTAGATTTGTACGGTTTCTGTATTATGTAAGAACAGTAGGGAAACGAAACCGCAAAGTAGTCTGAGTCATAACATTGTCTTTGTTCATGTCTGAACAACAAGCTAGGTAGACTACCATATTGTGGAAAGTCGTGCAAAGCTTTTGTTATATTACGTTGAATATGGTAGTTGTTATATAGTTAGAAACATTACACATATTATATACTCGTAAATGTATATACATTTTAAACATTTCGAAAACAAAACATTTATACATACTTTTCCTTATTTTCTAGCTTATATTTTCTTGTGAGGGACCGTAACCCAAAAAAGAGCCAGGATGGAGGCCATCAAGAAGAAGATGCAAGCGATGAAAGTGGAGAAGGACAATGCCCAAGACAAGGCAGATAATATGGAGCAGGCAGCCCGAGATGCAAATCTCAAGGTACAAAGGGGCGAAGAGGAGCTCGACAACCTGAAGAAGCGACTGTCGCAACTTGAGCAGGAGTATACCACCATTCAGGAAACTCTTGCTAAAGTTAACACCAATCTAGAGGCCAAGGAGAAGGCTCTTACTGCGGTATGTAACATGCGTTTGCGTGGGCGTAATTAAAAACAACCCAACTATCATCTTCAATGCAACAATGGCTGGAGTTGGAAATCAATTGACAACGCTATTCTTGTTAACATGTTTCAATAGACTGAGATGGAACTCAACGCTCTTGGTCGCAAGGTCCAACAAATTGAAGAGACGTTTGAAAACACTGAGCAAAAGCTCAAAGCTGCAACTGACCAGTTGGTTACGGTCCAACATGCTGGTGATGAATCTGAACGGTAAATTAGCAATACATGGTCAATCCAAACATGTTGCTCATCAACATCAACACATTAACTTTTGAATACATATCATTATATATATTTTTAATTGACCCATCTATCAAACATTTTTTCGTACAATTTTGACTCTACTCTTGACATGGAAAAATCAGAATGCGTAAGGTATTGGAAAATCGATCTGCCACTGATGAAGAGCGTATGAAATCTTTGGAAGCTCAGCTCAAGGAAGCCACTGCTCTTGCAGAAGAGGCAGACAGAAAGTGCGACGAGGTCAGCCCAAACAATTAAATATGTGCATAGAACATTAGAACAGCACGTTCTCTTACATTGTACACAAACGCAAACCGTTACATTGGCTGAATACTGTTTTCGCTGCACAATATTACGCTAGATATATGTTGACACTCATTAACACATGTAACACATTCTAATATACGCTAGTGTTGCTATCTGGAGTTAATTGGAGTCCTCGTTCGTTGTCAAACATAGTGGCACTAATATAGACGTTTCTAATGTAGGATAATATGAATTCTAATATTTGTAGATCATCGACTCAGTTTCGTATTCGCACGTTGGTCCAGGGGTTACTCTGTACCTCCTAATCCGAGGTGATTAAACTAAGCTTCGCTTAGAGATTCATGTACAAAGCAAATGATGTGATGTGATAACCGTTTTCTTTTTCCAGTTGTTTGGGTGATTTATGTAAAAACAAATGTTTGTGCATAAACTAACTGCTGCTTGTAAACAATTATTTCAGGTTGCACAGAAGTTGGCCATGGTTGAGCAGGAAGTTGAAATCGCTGAGGACCGTGCCAACACTGGAGAAATGTGAGACTACACAACTTTTTATTTTATTTTACAAATAAACATATTAAATGAGTGTTGCAGCCGTTAAATATTTTGTTTTTTTAATACAGGAAGATTCTTGAGCTTGAGGAAGAATTGAAAGTCGTGGGTAACAACTTGAAATCTCTGGAGGTTTCAGAAGAAAAGGTATGATGTTACGATTTCTAAATTTCGCAAATTGCATGCTAAGTTTCTACTGTTTCTAATGTTTAAATTCTGCTTTCATTATCCTGTAGGCTCGCCAAACTGAAGTGGAATTTAAGGCCACCATCAAGAATCTATCCGCCAAGCTGAAACAAGTACGTTGAGACAATACATTTTATTGTAGTTTTACACTTTATATATCAAATGTATGGATTGTTTAAATTTTTATATGAATGATTTTAAGGCTGAGGCTCGAGCTGAATTTGCTGAACGAACAGTTCAGAAATTGCAGAAGGAGGTTGACAGGATTGAAGGTACTTTATTGGATACGTTTAAGCGATTATCAATTCATTTATGTTCTGGAATGGTGACTTAATATTCTTTACTTAATAATGCAGATGAGTTGAAGAACGAACAAGAAAAGTTCAAGTCAATTACCAACGAGCTTGAGACCACATTCTCCGAAATGACCGGCTATTAGAGAATTTTGCTTCAAAGAGTTCATACTGATTTATTATTATATCGATTGTGATTTGATGTGGCGCTAGGTGAAAATAAAGGGAACATCATCGAAAAGTTACATATTAAAAACAACTTGATCTTCTTGAAGTGCTAGATATTGGGTGCTGCTGAAGCTAATTTTCAGCCACTTGTATTACTTATGTTTGCTTACAAAAAATGATTGACTAAACAGGTTTTAAAACTATTCTAGTCTCTGCAGCAATCGGGATTGCTATTTCATTGGATGAAATTATCAAATCAATTTAACATTTTGGAAAGTGTTTTAAAGTTGTTTTGTTACATGCTTACATTCGTGTTCTATTAAATTTTAATTTTTTGACACCTGACTCTAATCGCTATTTTTCATTTTATCACCGAATAATAATGACATGCTTATTTTATTTCTTTAAATATTTTAATTTTAAACTAGCTGAATAATAATACGCATCATTCTCGTTCTTGACATTGGTGCTTGTTCATGTGTCCGTTCGTTTTACGCGTCGAAATGTAGGTGCTGATGGTGGATTTCATATTGATACTATAAATACAAATGATGCACAAAGTCAGCAAAGCAAAGCAGGCTCTGAAGGTAGCCAAATATCATCTAACTAGGAACACTACTATCGGATTGCGAGTGAAGAATGCATGTGCACGTGTATACATAGGCGAAAGGAGAAATCCGCCCGCTCCACTGCTTTTAAGCCGATGCTTAAGGAAAATCGGAAGGAATAATAAAAATATTCGCTATGCATCTACACGCTCATATAGAATATAATGGAGAAAGTAACTAATACATATATCTAGGTACTGAGAGAATATTGGCTGGAAAGAAGTCACGGAGTCATATATTAATATAAATTCATATAGATAGGGAATGGGAGGGGTGATGAGAAAAAATTTGGGGCAGAAATCCTACAGTCTATGGGGATGAAAGTGGAGAATTTCATATTGCTTTCCGTCATTTCAATCGATTGTATTTGGGGCGATTGCGTGGTATTTTCTGACTTGCCACACACTCACCGCTGTTAGCTCTATCTCACTCTCTCCGGCTCTGGTCCTTCTTTATATGGAATAATGCTGTGTACCTCTTCTCCTGACTTCTTGTCTCCCAGTTAAAGTTTTCGTTTCTAAAAGAATAACTACTTTGTATGATTCTTCAGAGTTATTACAATCACTCGGACTGATTGCATCAAACTTTTTTCTGCTATTGCTGTACAACAGCAATAGCCTATGAATTCGTGCGGAGACCCCACACATGGCAGTGTATACACACTACTACTTCCTAACCAGTATAACATGGAGGGTTGTCGCTGTGCTTCATTATGTAGTCACCAAGCCAATATCTGATGCGTAACGTACATAATACATGCCATTGTTTATTTCGTTTGTCCCATGTATTTTGTGACATCATTTTACAACAAGGAGTTATGTATGTGATTTTTTTTTCTGGGTGAAAACTTTTCCCCGGTTTAAACTTGTCAATCGTTGTGGGAGGCCGACTGCTTATTGCAGCGTTACAAATTATGGCACATAGCGAAGTAGTGATAGTTTAAGATATTACATGACTCCCTATTATACAGCGATATTGAGTTACCGATCAAAATTCTTTCAAAGGATGGAATTTACACATCATAAAACTTCCGCTGGTAACCTGAGATAGATGTTGCTGCGGTAATGATGATAGTGTAGGCAGTCGCGTTCCAATTATTTCCTGGATTACCCTGCGTTAAACCCATTTCAAAGGGAAAGATTGTCTGAGGACCTATCTATACAACAAAATATTTGTCGTTTGCATTTCATTTGACACCTATAACACCCACACTTTTGCAATCCAATGTGTAATTTATACCATCATATTGTGTGATATTTGTTATATTCAACTTCCTGCCTTTCTTTGCCATATTTACTAATTGTGATACATCCGGCCTTAAAATATGCTCAATGCCATCTAACAACTAGTACGTAGGAGTCAAGAAGCATTTGAAGCGGGGGTGTAGTTCTACAAAGAGATGATACGATGTTACAATACACTGTACTCAAATCCGTATGTTGGTTGGAAAAACATGTTCTTGCACAGTAGCCTTTGGTCCTTTTAATATACATGGAATGTTTTTAGTAAGCAAATTGAAAAATGACCAATGTGTTCACACAAATACAAGTTTTCAATACCTATTGGCTATGTTAAAATTGGAATTGAGGTGTTATAAGCTTTTTCATGAAATCTGGTAACAGCATATTAGGTCATAAATGCAACTTACATGAATACATAAGTTTATCAATTAGTTTGAATGATGTAAAACTACAAATTCCCTTAATCTACCTCCCTCCCACCTCTGCACCTTCAGCTATTACAGGGATTTACTTTGTATTAAAAATGCATTGGATTATGTTGTCTACCAAACAAATTATGAATGCCAAGTAACCTGCTGCAGAATAGAATGTAAACACATATTGTTTATGCATTAAACGTTCCATGACTTTGATGCAGTAGAATAGAGCAAGTTAGGCTCAATACATGCATCAAAAGAGAAATGTAAATGAGACACCAAACTAAAATCTGCAAAACTCTTGAGGAAATGAGTGACTATTTTAGGTTTTCACAAGAAATTAACTGAGCCAAGGTTCCCTAGCACGTATATATTTTGTTTATTTTAAGTTGGTGCTACAAAGTGGTAACAAAGACAGACTTGATTCATCTAAAGAGAAAGCACTGCACTGACTTAGTTGAGCAAACCCAATCTTTCTGAGACTCTGTGTGTAGCACCGATACTGCATTTTATCTACCTTTTTCTAACAAGTGAGTGAATTTGGGTGTCAAAACCAACTCGACAACACAGGAGTAAGCAGTGGAATTATCAGTATTAGTAGTACTAACTAAGCTTCAGCTGCTGCACAAATGAGTGAGCAATGTATCACTACACAAGGGAAGGCGTAACAAACCCAGCAAGTTTCGTTTACTACACTTTCCAGTGTGTGCAAGTGCCCCCTCGCTTACATTACAGAGGTATGACATGCTGTGCACCTCAATGCTTTCCAAAATAACACTGTGGGTTGGGAGGTTCAGGAAGCTGACTAACTACAATGTATTTTTGAGTGCAAGTTTTTTTCTAGTGGAGACTTTATATGTGTCTGTAACTCGGTATGAAAGGAACAGCATCTATTAGTGAATTACTGGAGCCGCAATATCTGTATAGTAATACAACATTGGTTCTTTTTTCCCGAAATGTTTCAGACTCGGTAAACTCTCTCTCTCTCTTTCTCTTTTCCTCTCTTCCTCAGAGCTCACTCACACACACACACGAGCCTGTATGAGGGAAAGCCAGAAGCGTACACATGCACACTGTTTGTCATCTTGGTGTTGTTCTCTTTTCTCCATACGATTACATGAAACGTGTTTTCAACCGTATATCTATACTTAGGCACGTCCAAACTCAGGAAAATAAGGGAAGGAAGCAGACCGTCGAGCGAGAAAAAAGATCGAGCAAGTTTCAGTATGATGGGGAAAGAGTAAGCAATGTATATGTAAGCGAATGAAAAAAGAAAGGAAAAAAGTAGTAAGTTGGAGAGTGATGGAAAGAAAGAAGGGAAAGGTTCATGAGACGACTCCACCAACTTTACACTCTGACGATGGGAGTCACACTGTGCAGTTGTTGTGTTTTGTCGTCAACGTCTCTTCCTCCCCGTTGACTCCGTCTCTAATTTCTCAATACCTTGTATAGATTAAATAACACTAGTTTTCGCTTATTTCATCCATTTTTTCCTTACATTTCTCGTTTATCAGGTTTTTAGATCAATAAACTATGGACCCATAAATACATGTACATTTTATAGTGAAACTTGCATATTTCGTCATTAACGCAAACATCGTCATTTCCTCCAATCCAAACACACATAATCTATACAACATACACAAAACTCACGTCATCATCATCAACAACAACATTTAACTCAATAACTACAAAACAGCAAGGAGGGCTACATGTTACTTTAGTTATAGTACATCATTGAGAGAGTGATTTTCTAATCGACATTTCAAAACTTTCTCTTTTTTACCCAATATGTGCATTAATTGGTTTACATAAATGACAGTTCAATCGCTACAATTCATGTTCAACGGATACAATATTTGTACGGCTAGAAACTACCATGTGATTACTTGATTGCACTTGATTCCAACAAACAACGAGCGCATTCATTTACTAAACAATATAAATAAAACCGAGACGATTTTTACTACACGAGAACATTATCAACATCCTGGCAAAACGAACATGTTCACCATGTTCCGCCTGTGTTTGAGTCATCTTCGCCAGCCAATCCAATTTTCAAGTCATTTGTGTACTTTGAACCGTTTTACATCCCAGTAAGTCGACTGTCTGATAAATACAGAGATGTTCCATTGGTTGACTCACACTTACGAAAAGCAAGTGTTGTGAAATGGAGTTGAGATGAAACCCGAAAGTGTCCTAAGAGGAAGTCTGAGTGGAATAATAATACCTTCACGTGTCAAAGTGTGACGTCATCATTGTGAATCGTAATCCCCCTACTTATATACAAATAATGTTGGGCCAGTGAATACCTTCATTTTTGACGATAACCAAGACGCTTCACTAACTTCATTCATTTTAACTACTTCATTTGATGTTGTGAAGGGGTTTAGTCGACGATGAAATTTTAAATAAATACTTTCCAACCCACCCAAAAATAAGTATGCTAATGTGTTGTTAACTGTTCAAACCAAAATAATTATACTCTATAATTGATGTTCTGTTATATCATGTTATTTGTGAAAAAAAAAGTTGTTTTTAAATTTCATTGAGTGAGTAATCTTTGTGTGAACGTGTTCTTCAACTTTTCGTGGCACGGAACGAGAAAAATCAAGGTTTGCGCAAAGGAACTGCCTTATAATACCCCAGAGAAATTACTCACCCAAGAAAAAACATGTAAATAAATAAATGATTCTACAGTCAATATTTATTCTTAAATCTTCTTTAGCTTCTTCTTTTTCCGTTTTATCAATTTCATCCATATATATATGCACGTATATGTATCTACGTACATTGTTATTCACGCACGTTGTCCAAACTGAAAACATCTTATATGACCTTTTGTTATAAACCATGTATTCCCTCATGTATATATAATATGTGAGTATGTTCATGCATGCAGCTGAAAAACGATGGTCGCGTGTAATTTTATTTTATACTGTTCGGTCGAACATGGATGAAGGGAGTCCATGTGTATTTTTTATGCCGTAATTATTAGTATCTAGTTTTACTCTTTTACTGAAGCCATACATGCGGGTTCAGCCTTTCATTTAAGACAGGTGCTTCCTTTTCATTGAGACAGAGTCTTACGAACCAGTACTAATTTATTGCCAATAATGGTAATAGTCAATGCACGATCGAAAACGTATGCGCGTGGATGAATTGTAATTTTATTGTAAAATTAAAGACGACACTGTTTTGCATTTTTTCTTTTCCAAGAATCTAACTTGAGGTTTTTTTTTTGTTTCCAAGTGCCGATCACCGGAGTATGTCACACATCACAGACTGTCGCAATCACATACTTGACCATCATCATCAACCCGTGGACATCCCCGAACATCCGTGTGCTTCTTTTATACAATCCTATTTCGTCTACTGGTTGCTAATTTCCGTCTTGTCCATCGACAGTTGTGCAGGTCGTAAAGAAACATTGAGTAGAGTGACCATACAACCTGGAGGTCAAGAATATCGTGAGTGAACAAGCATTATCATGACACTGTTTTTCTCAGTCATATGTACTTATTATTATTGCAAGCCGTATGTCTGCTTGTCGTAGAATTCCATGTAGTTTTCCTCTCCTTTTCCTCGACGCTTCTCATGCTCATCGTATCGTATTGTGTGTTGTGGTTGTGAAAGCATGTCTTCCTTTAAATAGTGGTATATTATGCCTTGTTCAGCTTTTCTTTATGCATTTTTAATGTGAAATACTCCACCCAGTCAATCTCGAGTTTTGAATTTATTTAAAATTTAGTGACTGTAATCATGGGCGGTAGACGACATGTAGTGTAGTAGAAGCCTTTTTACAATCATGCCACTCCTGTTCTTGTTCAAACTTGAAGTGGGCTTGTCAATGCATACTTGTACTACTCCAGTCCAAATTGGTAGCGCAGCCAATTTAAACTGTCCTATTATTCAACGCTCCTATTTTCATCAACAGCAAGTGCACCTTAAAGGTTTGTAGATGACGGGTTGAATGGATGTCAACTTCAGTAAATAACTCAATTTTAACTGAATGATTGTCTTGTTGACAAATTTTCGGTCAGTACGCTAACCACGCCGTATTTGTACCCACTCTGTTTCTCAAATTGATTTCTATCAATCAGAAAATAAAAAATGCTCAAGTACTGATTCCTCCAATTTACTCGAGTTTTTGCTCGTTATTGTTTCATGGTCCGTGCTCAGTTGCTTGTATGTGTGTTACAAGTTGACAATAAAATGAAGTCAATTTAACAAATAATAACTGAACTAAAGTTTAGTCCTTTAATGAACTTACATGAGCAAAAGAAAATTGTCGAGGAAGGAAAATCTAACTGCACGTATGTAACTAAATGCCATTAGGGAGTTTGCGTTGTTCCCTTCCATTGGAAATCTGATTGATAGAGAAACACAAGAGAACGGGAGATTGAGGAGAAAATGAGTTCTCTCTCGAGGTATTCATTAAGATAGAAACAGTTTAGAAACATTTTAGCTGAGGCGCTTTGATTGGTGAAGTCTCATTTCACCACGGCATTCAATTCAAAGTCCAAAGGGAAAGCGGAGAAAAACGGGTGGAAGCTCATAAGCTGTTTTGTATTGGCTGTAAAAGTGAGCTAGAGAAGTGTTAAGACCGTGATTGGTAGTCCAGAAAGAAAAGTAAATACGTGGCTGACGTAAGTCATAATATGGTCTTGTACAAGTGCTCATAAGATATATTGCCTGGGAGAGAACAAGTCTACTGTAGTAGACATTCATATAGAGTCAAGGCATCTACAGATCCTGATACAATGTACTACATTGTGGTGTTATAACACATGTCTAAAAGAAGCAGGCATCTAGCTGGCTGCACAATGTGCTGCTCCTTGGCACTCGCACTACTACACTGCTAGCAAACTCAAGAAAATTCCTTGATAATGGCTTTGCTACACGTTGTAGGAGAAATGAAATATACATATGTCGGCTGTAGCCCAACGTATCTAATGCATCAAAGTTATAACCATTTGTTCTCTCTAACTACAAACTAGTGTGTGTGTGGACAGTGTTAGGTTTGACGGGGAACTAAACCTGTACTCCAATCTGTAACTCAACTCATGGTATGGGAATGTATTATTTCTGTGTGTAGTCCACGTTCAAAGAAACGATCCAGCTTCATATATGCTTGTTGCAAGAGAGCAACGTGCGATTTTCAAGCGCTTTTACTCTTTTGTTTATTGTACCGTTTATTGACTTCTGCCTAAGGTCTTCCTCCTAATTTCTTACTTAATTGGAGTGAACGCCTCGAAGCGATTTCCTTCACGAGAGTAGCTGAGCAAACTGAGCAAATTTAGTCGTGCCAGGTAGCCATGTCCTTTGCTAAAGTCATCGTAAGATCATTGAGAAAAACGCGTCAACTTTTCCCAAATTAGCATTCCATTTGGTTATCACTAAAATGTCGGAATTTCTCCGACTGCGAATATTTTACAATGTGAAAAGTCATCGTTGCTCTCTCCCTACAAACTTTTGCTAGCTGAGTAATAAAGGTGCAAGCTATATTTATGTAGTTGGGACCCACTGAAAATAAAATCAATCCTGCTCCCATATCGTTCGAAACCGGAAGACAGTGAAATGTTGCATGTCGATGTAATTAAAAACTCAATAGGGGTTGGTCGTCGAGTAGAGGAAAAGTTCTTGAGAAACGACGCAAAGAAGCCTTCTATTTTAGCTGGATTAGTTATAGAAAGGAGAAATATTTTAGACATTTTATAAAGCTCTTGGAAGTTTACCTTCTTCCCTTCTTATTTAATTATATAAGTATAACCATGTATGTTTGATGATAAGTTGAAAGAAAGAAAATTACAAAACCAATCGCAATCGACCAAGCCAATCTTTTTTATGAGGGCTTGTGTATGTGCCAACAATATTTTTTACGTGAGTACAAGTATATTGATTGAACTCATAAAAAAACGGCGCATGATTGGTTCTGTAATGAGAATTTTTTTTATATTTTTCATAGGTTTCCTCCCTTACCTTTTGTCTTATTTGATTTTGATGCATTTATAAATAGTATGACAGCTTGCCACACAGAACCGAATTATGTAACATTTCTCATGCATCTACATTCACGTTCACAATATGGAAATTAATGTTGCGCACAAGACCTGTGTGTTATGGGCTCACTTACACAAGAGTTAAATTCAGGTAGCAAAGTCCTAAACTAAACCCCTATTCATTCATACTTATGCATGTATTCATTTTCCAATACGCATTTCGAAAAAGGTTTTTTTCTTCCATTTTTCACCAAGTTTCATTCTATAAAACCAGCAGTTTTGGGTATAGCTTACGAACGTACTACGTAAGCCTTGTGTTGTATATGCCTTTAGCGTACGACGATGGTGGTGGCTTAGCTTATGTTAGCTTTTCCCTCTCTCCTTTTTTTCTCCCTCGTTTCTATATGCTCCTTTCCCATTTTTATTGTTCTTGTTGTATTCTTGTAAACTTTATTAAGGACGCTTCTATCATCAGAAAAATCGAACCATATTTGCCATAATTTTTGTAGTTGAGACAAAAGAACATGTCAACAGTACACTTTCATAATTGAACGTTAGGTAATTTCCTTGCGAACGACTGCACCTACAACGAAAATCGAATGGGTGGCCCCTTTTGTATGTAATTGTCATATTATTTGTTTGTCAGACAATTTTGATTCATATCGTGATAGATGGTGTGGTAGATTTTCTCCCCATTTGTTGGGTGGATACAATTTTGTCTAAAACTTCACTACCTTTTCAACACACTCAATTCCGTGAAAAAAGCTGGAATTGTCTAATTAGCCAAGAAAAACAATTATATAACATTTTTTGAGACTTTTTGTTTTCCCAATTTTTGTTATTACTTTTCCAGCGACAAAGTTGCAACATCGAAGGAAAAGGAGCAGAGGAGTTGATTTTAGTTGAATAACTAAAAGAAACCCTGGTGAATGGCAGACCTAATAAAAAACTGAGTTCCAACCTATTTCGGATGTAGGAGTAAGGTAATTTGTTTGAAGTACTGTAGTCACGTTCTTCTGCGGAGGTTGTGAGGTACACACGGTAGACGAATACACATGTATGTGCACATCGATTATGTATTATTTTTCATAAATCAGTTGAAGCCAGTTCCCTTTTCATTGTAAAACAACAGAGGATATTCCGAATTTTCTAATAAACTGAGGGAGTTCAGTGGTGCGCATGCATCATCCACGCACCCACTATCTCGAAGTTCGGATAAACAATACTATCTAATAATTATTGCATGAATATTAAATTGAATGTGTCTTCTTCCACTACCGTTTTCTGCTTAAGCGAAAAACTGATTGGGCACATATTAGCAGCAGAGTTAGTAGACCTCTATTACATGATACATTCTAAATCTGCAAGCTAGGTGGCTTTGTTTCAAAATCTGATACACATGTAATATAAGCTGATAAACATTTTACGATGGTGGAGGAAGAGACTGCTACTTTTTTGTGTGCTGATGCTCGCAATTCGCTATCAACTATAATGTCCATACCTTTTGTACCTTTTTGAGTAATAAAGCTCTTCGGATTAAATGGGAACTAAGGAAAGATACAAAACGGAGCAGCAACCAACACACACACCAGCCTTGTTTCAATACAAAACTGTAACAATATATAAAATGGTAGCAGGAGCAGTATGGAAATTGACATTGCCTCTCAACAAAAGGTTTTACTTGCTCATTCCATACGTAAGTACACAATACATAACACAACAACGCGTATGTGAACTTAAATGCATATTATGGGCATCCGCTAGCTACGATAATGGTTTTTTTTTGTATTTGATGCATATCTCTGTATACAAAACACTAGGGTTAGGGAATTGGGGAAAAAAGTCGGGATTTGTGAAGAGAGAAAGCATATTACGGTGTGTGAGCTAGAGAAGGCAAGTCAACAACAAGAGAGCTGCTGCCAGCCAGAGCAGAGAGTCTAACCCAAGCAGTGACAGAGCGTACACTTGGTCGTTGTTTCCCTTCTTGTACCTACGCCGTACCTACAAGGTTTTCGCCTCATTCCACTAGCTGCAACGCTGGTGTATGTACTAGTCCAAGTGTCGATGTGGTACGGTGGTGGTGGTGATACTAGTCCTAGTAGTTTTGTAATAGAAACAAAAGCAATGGTGGTGTTTCTTTGCTCATAGTAGTATTTGTAGGAGAGCAGAGAGAGTGGTGATGATAGTGATGAATCTTGCAAGTTTTTTTTTCTTCAAGAAAGCATGTTTTCTGTGTGATGTGATTCAACTTTATCGAGAGTTGTTACTTATTATATGTATGTAATACAAAGTAGTTCGTCGACGTCCTTTTCGCCCAGAGTTGGAAAGTGTAGGGCATTTTCAGACTTGGGGAAGTTGTGGCTTATATGCATATATATAGAGCACGCACAAACATACATACATTCTTTTATACACATATTTTGGTCGACTGACTCTGTGGAACATTCACACTGTATCTCACTGTAATCTCCTTGTGACTGTTCACTTTTCCACGAAAAGACAGAGAGAGAAAGAGAGCGGAGAGGTTTTCCTCACGAGTCGCCTCCAAGTTTACACTGTGACGATGAAAGTCACACAGTGTACTAGCGTAGTGGGAGTGAAAATTTGCTATTTTTACATCATTGTCTTAGCAAGCGTGTTCCTTCGTCCTCTGTGACGTCTTCCCCAACTTGCTTTCATCCTTATTCAATTTTTACCATATAAATTGAGTGCAATATATATACTAGTCTCGTGTGAGAGTGATTTTTTTACGAAATTATGAGAGTCATCATCTTTTAACCGTGCAACTGTTAACGTCATTAAGTTTACTAGATTTTTATATTAGCGTTGTTGATTAGTTAACTGCCGCATTAACATGTTTAACTCAACTTTGGAACATTAACAAAAAGTGAGTTGAAGAGCATTTGCACTTAGGCCTTGCATGCCTTAGATTGCCCCAGGTACATTCTCTAGTTTATATACTTTTCCAGTTTGTTTATGGACCTTACTCTAAACCAAACAGTATTTAAATTGAAGACCCTAAAAGCTTTAGAATTGTGCAATATTATAATAATTGTTTCATTAACTAAAAATAATCAATATTATTCTATCAGACTGAAAATTCAACATTTAAGTTCTTCCGCTGATGTTCGTAACGTGAAAGTTTTCCATATGGCTATCAAAACAACCAAAGTATTTGTGTAAATGTTATCCAATACTATGAGTAAAGGACACAGAGACAAAGTTAAAGAGTGTCAAACTGTAGTGCAGTTCTATCATAATGAGCATTTCATGCGGTGCAGATTATGTCGAAGGCAAGGATCCTGGCTTTATCTTACGTAGATTGATATATCCTATTTCATTCCGTAAATGAGTAAATTTTTTATTTCAGCATTTAATTACAAATATTGTTTTAAAATTTGGGCTAAAATGTAGCTAGGTTGAGAGCTTTCAAGCTAAATTATTATTGCTTTCTAATCAGAATCTGCTTTGGCTTTGGCATGATGTTCATGAGATATTAAATGTTTAACTGGAAAAGAGCGTTGTGGGACAGTGGAGCATTTATGTTATTGTTGGTTTCCCACAGCGCAACTCTTTGTTGGACCCAATTCGACCTCTAGTTGGGTCAAGGGCCATCAGAGTTAATGTGGGTGGGTTAACTTGGCGATGGCAACAACAGCTACACTAAATGGCGGGCCAACAGGCGGGCTCCATGCTACAACAACACTAATTCACTCCGAAAACCCTCCACAAGAGGAAACTTGTCGCGTTGAAAGCAACAGTAGTTTTGAAAGTGGAAACGATGAGATTCTGCCTCAACACGGTGGGACTATCCCAGGGGATAATCCCAATGCATGGTCGACATGCGAAGGGCTCGACAGGGCCTATGACTCAGAGTCCCAAGCAATGGATTACAGAGGATCATTGGATGGGAAAGGGAAGAAGAGAAGAAAACAATCACGTCCAGTGCGCATCCCTGCCACAGAGTTATCACTCACAGCCAGGGAGCACGGTTCACTATTGTCAGAGAGCGCAGGCACCGGCTCCGAAGGAGATGAGGCTGGCGAACTGTCATCAGAGCGAGAGCTATACAATCCTGACGGCAAACCCGTTCGTCGTGGCAGTCATAAACAGGAGAAATCTGATGACGAAGAGGGTGTGTTGCAAAATAGCCGGCAGCAGCTTCCGTTAAATTTGACAGGGAAGTATGAGCAATTTGGCTTGGAATCTGGGGGCCAACAACAATGCCTGTTGGCTGCACAGTCATCCGTTCTTACTTCTTGTCTGAGTGGTCAGCCAGCAGGCAATAATTCCTCCATCGAAACAGAGAAGACTGAAGCTGCAGGACAAGGGACCAAAAGTTCACCATCTCCTCACAGCCGAGTTATGTCAGGGTCTGGCTCTCCCAACAATCCACGTCAGGTATCCCCACCGTTATTTTCAGTCTCCAGTTCTAGTCCATTTTCGGCAATATTCCCTTCAGCAAGTGGGAATCCAGTCAGCAACTACTTTCAGCAGCAGCAGCAGCAGTCCCACTCTCAAAGCATGGGGAGTGGACTTCACCACCATTCTGCCACGTCAAATCCACCTCCTGGTACACCAAACTCTACAACTTCATCTACAGGGTCAAATCAAAATGGGCAAGGTGGGTCAACGGTGAGCAACTTGCCGCCCCACAGAATCTTTAATCCTGAAGCGTACTGTGACTTGTGTAACAAGGAATTTTGCAACAAGTACTTTCTCAAAACTCACAAAGCAAATAAGCACGGGGTTTACTCTGAGGTCTCATCTGCGTCGCTTACATCAAATCAGTTGCTCGCAGCTGCAATATCATCCTCTCCGTCATCCAACTCCTTCCTGAGCATCAGTCACGGTAGTGCAACTAATAACCCACTTTCACATTCACAGAGCGTACCTCAACAAACGATAACGTCGTCGTCTGCATCCTCATTATTGAAAATCAGCTCCTCCATGGTAGACACTTCCTTCACTGCGAGTTACACTGGAGGAGATAAAAGCTGTAGCAGCAGCAACAATGGGAGCAGCCAGCAACGGGAATCCTTTTGCGAATTATGCCAAAAAGAATTTTGCAACAAATATTTTCTGAAACGGCACAAAGCAAAAATTCATGGAATCCCAATGCCTGCAGAAAACATTGTTGGCAAGTCTGGGAGCAGCAGCAGTGGCAAGTCGAGTCGCACTGGGTTTTCAAATGGGATGAGTGAAAGTGTTAAAAGAGAAGAAACCATTCCAGGGCTTCCAACACTTCGAGACATTGGTTTGGAAACGTTGGGACTAGACCTCGTAACAAAGCATTTGGAGGCCAGTGCTGGGAACAGTGGCCAAGGGGAAAGTGGACAAAGGGAAGACGCAGAAATTGCCAACAACTCTGACGAGTCAAACGCTCCTCCAAACTCTCTTAATAGCTTCCAATCAGAGCTCATGTCAGCTGGAGAGAATGCAAGATTGCGGAGCCCTGAAAATCTTGGCGAGAATTCATCTTTCAAACTGTCTTCCTTGGAATTGAAGCCGCAGCAACTGGGAAACGTCAATGCAGAGAATACCTGTCAGTTTTGTTTCCGTGATTTTCCAAGCCAGCAACTCCTTCGTAGTCATATTATAAAGAAGCATAGACTTTTGTTACAGTCCGCGTTTCCACCATTCCTTCTCTCCTTCCAGCCAATCCCCTCTGCATTTGACGATCAGACCGCGGAGCCGACAATTCTTGACAGCAATGGGAATACTACGGAAATGGACTACGAATGCAATATTTGTAATCGCTCCTTCCAAACTATATACCTACTCCGAATGCATAAGTCGTACTTTCACCCAGACTCCGAGCAGGAGTCATCAGATCCTCTGACAACTAAACTTATGTCTGAGGCAGCTTCAATTTTCAACCAAACTGGTGGGAAATCTTCAAACGGAAGAGAAGAGAATGAGGGTGACACAGATCAAGGTTTCGACTCAGATGCTGAAGGAGAAGTAAAATCAGAGTCAGCCAACAAATCTGCAGCAAATAATGTGGAAATGGAAAGCAGGGGAGAAGCAACTTCTGATTCTGACGACCTTCGCCGACTCCAAACCATGATCATGGAGTTGAACCGTGTTTCAACAACGGCAGTCGCTTGGAGTCCTCCTATGGGGAACGTGAGCACTTCACCAACAGCACCTCAATTTGCTGGACAAACCAGCATTGGATCATCCCTAGTTTGTCCCATTTGCTCCAAAGAATTCTACTCCAGCTACTTTCTCCAACAACACATTCAGCACTACCACTCATCCGCTGCAGTGAACCTTGCAGAGGCTCAGCAGGCTGGAGGTGTTCGAGTGAAAATTGAATCCCCTCTAGGTGAGATTAATAGCAATGTATCAAAGAAGATGACTGACACAGGGTCAATATCTGGTAGTAGTGGCTCGAGTAATAGTCAACTACAAAAAGATAGACTGGAAGGTACGGGTACTGATTCCGCGTCTTTGCTAAACAATCCCACCTTTTTGACTCCAGGTCCAAAGGGAAGCGGCAGCGGAAATCCAATTAAAACTGAAACGGGTGGTGGTGGTGGTGGCGGCGGAGGTAGCGGAAGCGGAGGCAGTATTACAGGTAGCTCTGGGGCTAAGCGCCCAAGCCCTTCACTAAGTCGTAGCTATTGCACCATTTGTCATAAGGAGCTTTGTAACAAGTACTTTATGAGAACACACATGCTGAAAATGCATGGGATCAGCATAGAATCCAGCACCGGACTTGGAGGGGTCACTTGTGACATTTGCAACAAGGAGCTATGCTCCAAGTACTTCCTCAAAGTGCATAAACAAAACACTCACGGCATAATCGAAGATGGTCCCTCACCTCCAAATCCATCAACTCCAGGACCTTCACCACAGCCACTTGCTAACTTTCCTATTGTTACTCCACCTATTATGAATTTAACGACTGGAGGAAATGAAGCAGGGTCACCTATTGGACAAGCGGATATTTCATCTGCTCTGCTGCCGAAGGAGCAAAATGAGCGCTACTTTAATCATTTTTCGGAGCAGTGCCCACTGTGTGGAAGAAGATTCCGTAGTTCAAAATGGCTAAAAAGTCACCTCCAATCAGATCACGGCTCGGAGGGAAGGGAGCGTTGGAAATCAATAGAAAAGTCATTAGGCTTGCAAAGACGTTCTCCAAAAATGTCCAAAAGCAGCAGCGGATCCATGTCCAAGAGTTCTGGAAACGGCAACTCAGGGAAAGGGAGCAGCAGCAGCTCCAGCCAAAAGCACTCATCGACCAAAGATGGAAATAAATGTGCACTTTGCGGTTTTTCCAGTGGAGATGCGGAAGTGATGAGATCCCACTTGATAAAAGAGCATGGAAACCAGTTGAGTGCAGGACATGGAGTATTAGGAGAATCACTGGCTTCCAACTTCGCAGAAGGTTCACCAGGACTCGTGCTCGACCCTCTGACAATGCTATTTCAAAAAATGGAAGGGGGCTCCAACAAGTTGTACCGGTGTTCCTATTGTCCATTCACTACCTCACTTTTGGTCTATCTGTATGCACACGAAAGGACACATACAGGTTTAGCCAACTCCGTAACAAATCAAAATCCTGTTACTCAAGATGCCAAATGTCCTTTCCAATGTCCAATGTGCTTCCATACGTTTCAACAGCCAGATGCATTTCAACAGCATCTCATAGGACATCAGATGTCTGGTGTTTTGGCTCCATTCTTCACACCAACGGCTGCTGCTGCTGCAGCAGCAGCGGCATCATCCTCCTGTCAGTATGCACTCCTCTCAGCACCAACGGAAAATGAATCGAGTGGGGAGCCTGGAGGCTCACTTCTGTCTTCGCTCCCGTTACTCAACGGAGGCTCCGGCAATAGCAGTCTCTACCTGGCTTTGAATGCAAACAAAGCACAAGTCACTCCATATGATGACGACGACACCAAGAAATCAGATCATGAAGACGACGGGGCAGCGGATCTGACAACAACAAAACGGCAGCTAGTTGATGCAAGTGAGGCGACTCCAAGAAAGTTGCCCAAGATGATTTCCCACTACAGTTGCACCTGCTGTCAAGGACAGTTCAAAACACGTGAGTTGTGTGTCTCACACATCAGACAAGAACATAAGGGGAAACGAGTTGTTTTCAAAGTCATTTCAGCACCATTAAAACGGGGTGGAGTATCAAATCGGCTGCCTCATCATCATCAGCAACATCCACTTACAAGTTGTGACCATGCCAGTCGTCAGAAAAAAATCTTTCGATGTCGAAAATGCAAATTCACTTGCTCTACCTACACCAGTCTCATGGTTCATTCTAAACTCCAACATTCGTTTATCCGTCCTGGACCAATAAACACAATCGTAAGTTTCTCATTTTTTTTCACATTCTTTTTACATTTTCTTACATAGGTTATATAATAAAAATAGATTATTATTCAACCGGAATACATACAACTTCAATGCAATATTCTGTAGTTCGTCAAATATGAGCGTCGTGCGGTGTAGCCTTGGTGTTGCATATGAAAACAAGCAAAACCACTCCATTGGATCAATTTGCCCCCGTCGTACCCGTTAAAATCTTTCTGATGTTATGGTAATACAAGTGCTAAAAAGAGAGCACAATTGACGATAGGTTTGAAGTGACAGGATCTCATAATAATAACAGTAATTTTGTAACATTTACAAGCATTAAAGAGCTTCAAATAACGAACTTCAGGGAGTCCAAATCGAGTCATAAATGTAGCATGGATTACAGTTGACGCACATATGATCATTACATTCGCAAAGAGAAACGCAACCACATAACCCCATTTGGAGGTACTAAACTGATAGTATGGTAAACAGAGCGTTTTTCCTTATAAAAGAGACTTATGCATACTATCCATGTAGATACATCAGCACAGATAATGCAGTTCGTGTAGTATGGTCTCACATTCAAGAGAATCTGCTCCACATGGATTCTGCTAAGAAGAGTCGAGACGGAGAGAGAAAGTGGAAGAAAGTCAGATTCAGTGCTATCATAGGTATAAAGTTCAACCACATATCTCTAACAACCAATTTAGTCAAATGCGTGTAGTATTATATAACTCCCGTTCCGTATAGTAGTTTACTTAAGCAAATGTTATGTACGTGGACTAGGCCTCTGATGCATAGATATAACAACAAATGCCGACTCGGTTTTGCGAGGGAACTTGAGAACCTACCTTCTCACTTACACTCCAACGGAATGTAAGAAGCTGCACTCCCTTTCACGCTTGTTATATCCCGTTTAAGTTTGTTTTGTGTATTACGTTCCCTCTCTCATTGACATAAGGATAGGTACGAACAAGCTATGCATAGTTATAGTTATAGCAAGTGAGCTCCGGTATTCTATGCTGTTACGCCATACATTGAGCAGCTCCTCCAAAGATACGCTTGCTACAACATTCATGAAAGGCATTCACCAAACGAAATGCATTCTTTCACTTACGGCTTCCTATTTTAACGGCGTTCTTACACATTTTTTTCGCTCAGATGTTGGCCTTTGCTGCATCTTGTGCTGTGCTTGTATGTCTTTTGCCGACAAAAGCAGACAGCTACCATGCCTTTCTTCCCTGCTTGCAAAAAAATATGCCGTGGAGAGAGGAAAATGAAAACAGCCGCAACAGTGTCAGCAATAGAGCTGTGAGAATGAGAGACAGATTCTAGAGCACTTCCATGTCCAGCCATAAAATACTTTAACACTCTATTTATCTTGCTAATTGGACAATATAGAGTTACCCATTAAAATGTAAAATAAGCTCTGGTAGTGAGTGAACAACACCCTTGAGACGAGTATCTCAAAGTATCATGAATTCTCCCGAAGCAGTAATATTATAATCCTATTTTAACATCAAACATAAAACAAACCCTTATCTTCTTTTTGCGATGTCTGTGTGTGTTGTGTAGATGCAAACAGAAGGGGCAGACGTTTATATAAAATTGAGCGTCAGTCCGATAAAAAGTGCTTTTCTTCTGTTGAATCTCACATATTCAAACAAATATAATCCTCCACGCGACCCCTTTTTTAAACCTGTACATTTCCTTCAATCACTGCTGCCGTGTTACTACAATCCTACAACATCTTGAGGTTATTTGAGATACCACTGCTACTTTCCCCTCACTCTAAGAGGAATCCATGTGTAAAACAGGAAACTACGTGGTGTACATCTTTGAATAAATTTGCAACATCATTTAAATCATGGACCCATGGAGACATTTCCATTTTTTAGAAAGTCATTCAGTGGACACAATTGACGGCAAGGGCTTAATAATTGTTATTGCCAATCGACTATATAAAGCACATAGTTTGATGTGATGAAATAAATTCATATGTAGACAAAATTACTCTCATCTCACCGTGACTCACCTTCCCGTCGTAATTTCCCATGGAAATGGCTATGTGAAACTAGAGTACATATGTAATGAACAAGATAATTACTTTTCCGAATCCAATGTACACACCATCACGTTATTTCTGCCTTGTTTGCTCAATTCTACAGAGAAAAAAGAAATTATAACATTGCCGGCCCATAATAATACAATTTGATCAGGAGATGCAATTTAAAATATGCATATTATATTCTATTGAAGCAAGCCATTTCGTTTATCTTGCTGAACAGTAATGGGGCAATTGAGTGCTATCCACTGTCTCTCGTATTTACTTTACTTTTGTTATCATCCCTCAAACTTTGGAATACATGACATGACCATTCCCATTTTCCCAACTGGCGAAAATTTAAAGGGCAACTACGTGAAATGAATTTATTTACGTCACTCATCCCATGAAATAATTTGAAAAGCTGAAAAGATGCAGAGCCATTTAACGAATTTTACTGCCATTTTCTGTCGTTTTCATTTCTCTCCGCTGTCACAAAATTTTGTAGTGTCGTTCGTTCGCTCGCTCTAGGTACGTATTTTCATTTCGATCGTTTCCCGTTCCGTAGTGAAAGTTCACAATATGGTGGAACGATTAAATGCACACATATATATATTCCTTTGGCAAATGGAAAAGTAAAAACATACACGAGACGGGGATATAATAATGTTTAAATTGAAGGCAGTGACTTAGCAGCACGAGAGCGATTTCTCATCTGCCTTTCCCATCTACTTATCTTCCTGGCAATCCACATGAAAGAATAAAGTCGCGGTTGAGTCCATCTGAAGCAGACTTTCATTTCCCCCATAATATGTGCGCAAGCATTGCTTGGATGAATGTATTAATCGTTCAATGTCATTTTTATGTCGCAGTAATATGTAGTTAATAGTTTAACCGCGTAATACGCGGATGCAGCAAGCTGCTCTATAGAAAGTACGTAGTTTCTAACGTGAGTCTACTTAACAAGGACACTTCTTATATACATTAGGAGGGCTTGTGACTTATTCCTCCTTCGATATTCTTGCATTTGCAATATTAATGACAGACTTGAAAATTTTACGCACAGGACAGGTGCTAGTTAAGCAGTAGTGGTGGTGTTGGTGGCACCAAGAAATATGTTTACGGTGGAAAGGAGCGGCATAATAAACTTTTTAATATCATTTTCAATATCTTTGTGTTTCAAGGTTGTATCTGAGAATTGAAATGAAATGGCTTTGAAAGTTGAATTGTTCCTAAAGTTTACTGAGCCGCAGTAAAATGCACAAGCAAGCAGCGAAGGAAGATCATTTTCCTACATAAAAACTAACTCTTACTGCGACAAAAAAGTGAATGCAAGAACAAAGAAGCATTTTCTGTGCTTACGTAAGTGTGTCGCAGCCTAAGTCGAATACTTGAATAAGTACTGCACTCTATTCATATCTGTTTCTGTGAACAACAGCAAATGGCACGTGGACCAGGTGTCAATAAGCCCATTTTGATATTGGTTCATATCGCAGGTTCAAAAACCTTATTTTATGAGCAGAAACCGAACCTTTTAAGTTCGGGCGATTGTTTCACATTGTATCAAACAGCTTTTATGTGTGATCACGAAAGTTTTCAAGTTTACTCATCGTTCATAAAAGAGGGCTTTTGCGTTTTGTTACGCTGCTCCGGTCTTTCTTTGCTATAAAGTTATGTTTGAGATGCATTTCAATGTAAGTATGGGGCATGCAGGTAAATTTCCCAATTAATGCAAATGAACCAGTCTACAAACTCGCGATGAGAAGCTTTAGTTGGGTCACACACAAGCCCCGTTTTATGTAAAGAAATAAATTGACGTTGTTTACAATTTCACTAGCTTTGAGTAGTTTCACTTGGGAAAAGCCGCAGAGAGTGAACTTTTGGTTGTATTCATCAGGCAGATCATAAAAATTTCCAATATCCGTAACATCATCCCTTTTTGCTTGCCTCTCCTACCCACCTCAAAATTGCGAAAATTTTCCATTATAATTTGTTTCATTTCGTGATAGTTGCCGTAAAACGTAGACAAGTATCTCGTAAAATATGATACATGAGGAAAATACCAATTCCCGTACTAATACAAAATTGAAATGCTAACATAAATGTGAGTTGAGTCATACACACAGCCAGTTATTACCCGTATATTTTATTTCTCCTTCGCTTTTACACAGAGGCTACCATAGTTGACGTACCTAGACTCCTTGTATGACGTAAAATTATGCATACGAGCACTTTTCTACTGACTGAGATAGAGTATATACTGCAGGTCTATATGTATGTGTACATATATTTATGCAAGAACTGGCAGGAGCGATAGGGGAAGAGAGAAGAAGGAAGCGAATTTTTCATCTTTTTTGGTCATTGTAAAGGTTTCAACCATCCGTCAGGCAAGCATGGCAGTCACTTACAGAGACGAGACGAACGATGAAAAAGAAATGGGGAGAGAGTGGTGGAAAGGACGATGCGATGTTCGTAGCTCGTATCAGAGAACACGGAGATAACCTACCGACAATTTGATACGAGTATAAGCTCATAGTCAACGAGCACACAGATAGATACTGGGCTGTACATAACTACACCCTCGCTCAACCTACATCTCCACTATATGAATTCAACAAAAAATTAAGAATGATGCATGATGCATAGTTTAATGGAGCTAGTGTCAGTAGTGCGTATGATGATATTCCAAATTATAACCGTACACATACATGCACAAGTTTTGGCAACCAAGTACTAGCATACTACATACGAGGTTGCTAGGAAATTATCGGAGTTGCTCTCTGCTTGTTTAAGATGTTGAATTTTGTTTGACGCTTTACAGGGAAGCGGAGAGGAAAGCACGGGAACGTCCACTGAAGCTGCAGCAGCACGAGTTTTAGCCTCAGCTCAAGCTTCATCCTCTGGAGTCACAGTGACATCCACAAATGCATTTCCAGCATCTTGTGGCAGTAGTAGCAGTACCGGGATGACAGCCAGTGGTATGGGGGCTTCTTGGAAAATGGGGAACTTGCCGGAAGGGCGCGGAGTACCCCAGGAAGGGATCGGGGATGGAGAATTCATGATGCAAGGATTCTTACTGTCTTCCGAAGAAGAGAGTAGTAACCAATCCGGATACTTTGTTCCGTCTTTGGTCTATCTTCCTGTGCGCGAAAAGGTTAGTCAATCAATCCGTGTCTCTTTTTCACTCACCCCAACGTCTTAAATCGAGAAACAACTGGAGAGACAAAAGAAAGTGAACAAAAAATATTACACAAGATTCACTTGAGAAGATGAGCAAGACGACAATGAAACGAAAGGAAAAAAATCACTCGGAAAACGAGAAATGGAGCTGTGATTGCTACAACCATACATATAAAGTAATTAGTATATTTACTTTGATCTCTTCGTTACACCCATCTCTATGTGGAGGAAATGTACATTAACTCATTAACCTAAGTTACTCTATACTATCATGATGTGTAGAACATGTCTCTGCCAAAAAAAAATTTCTTCTACCTAGTAATGCATCGAGAAAGAAAGAATGAAGTTTTTAACGACGAAATTTATGAAAACAGACCTCTTTTTTACTCTTGTCGTTCAAATGTTGAAGATTGAAGCACACGTGAGACAAATCAGGCGACATGTTTTCAAGTATTATATTTTCCAAAAAAATGTTGGATGACAAGAGAAAAATTGCCTACAAGCAACGATGCACTTTACTAAAATACCTTTTGGAAGGCATGAACATGCACAACTACTAAACTGTGGAATAAACTTAAGCGTGTGCATTTAATATAAAGATAAGGACGTACGTCAGTATCTTCCATGTTAATCATGACACAGCATGACCATCAGTAGAAAGTGGCTGATAAATTCTCCAAAAACAAAAATACTGAAATTCAATGAAAACAGTAAACTGATTGGGAAGCGGGTATACCAGAATAAAGAGAAATGATTCTGTGGCAACATTATTAAAATGAAGAAATCTCCATTATAGGTATGTATCATAAGATTTGTAAAAAGAAAAAAATTGTCTCATTTTGTTACTTGCCCGTAGAGGATTTATATATAAGTGTATATTACGTACATATACATGATATGTATTGTATTGTTATATATTATAATGATATGACAACAACAGGGAAACAGGTGGCCCCATAAAATTATGCATAAAATATTATAATATAAATTACACATAAAAAGTATGCAACATGGAAAAAAACTACTAACTAGGGGTAAAGAGAATCCATTTACCGATAGAGCACTTACAAAACTGGTGTAAAATGTATTGGGAAAACAAAATGGGTACATCTATATTATGTAGTACAGTGTACGACTGCTAAATGCAGTCGACAAACGTTGAAACATAACATAACGGTTAAAAACCTAGTGAATAATTTATATAGTAATCGGGCAGGCAAAGTACGTAGTAATATTAAATACAAACAATGACAGTCTGGTGTTATAATTGATAATAGAAAGCAGGCAGTTGTCCACCACCTTGTAGATTTTGCAGTGCATGACGTTCTACTCGTGTACTCTAACTGTGCTGCTCGATGTACAATAAGCATTACACAGAACAGATACAAAAAAACCAATTTAGAGTTACAAAAGAAGGATGACGACGACGACGAGGCGAGTCAGTCGAGTTACTAAAAAACAATTCCTCATTACCGTACAACAATTATATATTAGTACTGCAGTACTACGTGCAATTTACGTGTTTATATATTGTTACTAACTGTATAATATGTATCTTCAAATCAGTCAAGTCGACTTCTTTAGTCAGCATTCCAGTCAGTTAAGCAACTTTTAACTTAACGCCATGTAATTTTATCCAAAGAAGGTATTGTAGTCAGTATCCTTAGTAGATGTACATGATAGGGATACACCATACGAGTCGAGTATAAAACACATATTACTATGATTATTATTTATACCTATAATTTGTGCTTCATGTAGGAAAAAAACTAACACCCGACGAAGAAAAACAACTGCTTAGTTATATATGAATAAGACAGAGAGACAGGTAACGTATGATGCTTATGCCTACAAATTTTGTGAGTAGTTGAGTTGCTATTTTTTAAAAAATGAAGAGAAAGAGGAGAAAGTACGACATGACATGAATTACATACGACTGTTGAGTCCTTTTTTGAAAAAAAGTATATTGGCGAAAGTAGGCTAAAAAAATCCTTCGTTTCTCTAATTTAGAGGATGAAATGTAGAAATTAGATATCGTATGGTGTATGAAGAGAGAAAGAGAAAAAACGCTGAAAAAATCAAACACTGGGAAGTCAACTGGCGTGTTCGCTCTGTTCCAAACTACAACGACTGTGATGAGAGCACGCCTTTGAGATTCACAGTGATCTTCACCTTTTAATTATAGAACTATATATAAACAATTATACCAATATTTAGTACTTCGGATAAACATAACACACTAACTTAATACATATAAGTCATAAAATAACTAGTTAGTACAACAATATATACTTATATGATATTGATAATTTCTGAATGGCATTACTTCTTTACTACTAAAAAAAACCTAGATCCTCCTGGTAAATTGCGTATTAATTGGCTAAATGTTAATATTTACGATGATGATGACGACGAATTGATGAGAAACAGCGGATAAAAACAAACTTCACTATCATGTTTTGTAGAAGTCAAATTAATTTAACTTTTACTTCTTTTTCTGTTGGTGAACATTATCTTGTTACCTTCATGCATACACGATGACATTAATATTCGGAAAACAGTGGGCTGACGTCAATGAAAGATAAATTGTAGATGGTTGCAACTACAAATTAATACACAACTACTACTCCCGTCACGCGTAATTTGTAGGTAATCATCAACTGTTAAACTGTATTTATTTAATATTTAGTGCAAGGTTACAATATAAATTGGAAAGGAAAGAAAGGAAGAAAAAAATTGAGAGAGAGAATGTTCAATGTTGTGTGGCAGCTATCATTGATGATGAATTATTTAATATGACGACGATTGATGAGTAGGGAGTGTAGCATATTTCTAAGGGGATACAACAGAGCACTAATTGCATAAATTGGATTCGCTAAATGTCTGCCCAAGCTAGAGCTGAACCAACAATTAATTGTGGAAAGAAACGGCACCTTGTTATTACTTTAAAACGTTTTCTTTAGGATATAGATGCCAATATAGAACATAGCATTAGTTGAAGATAGAAGAGCATTTAAATTGGAAGCAGATGTCATATGCAGCATTTATTTGTCCATCAAAATGCATTAATTAAATACAATCTAATAGTATTACATGCTGCTACTGCATTATTGGCTGTAGACTGAAACCTTTTCTGTTGCTCGTTGATTAGTTTGAAAATTGTTCGTTGCATGTCGTTTCTTTTAAATTTCACGCTTTAAGTTACTCGTTTTGTGGCTTCATTTTGCTGCTGAAAAATGGTACTTCAACACATTAGAATATTCACGTTGGTGCAAGTTTTGTTTTCTTTTTGAAGTACTATTGTTAGTTGACTGGAAACTGAACTGGCAAACTGATGATGACATTATATTTGATAAAAAAATCCCTCTAAAGAATTGAGACAACTCTAATCTACTTCTCTACTCTACATGTATTAGTAACTCGTAACATATGTAGCCTGAAACTAGTATTGTTGATTAATGTTTTGTACCATATAAATACTTTTACAAACTTTTTTTGTAGTTGGTATGTATCTACACAATCGTTGGAAAGTACTCCACCGACATACCAACCACCGTATTTGAAAATTGTCAAAAGGTGCAGGAGTTCATAAAATAGAAAAGTGTATTCTGATGCATGTAACATGTAACACCATGAAGAAAATATAGTTTTCCATAAATTTTCCTCTCCATTCCCATTTCTTCCTTTTCTCCCATTTGAAGTTCGCATTGGTACCTCTCTCTCTCTCCTTAAAAAGAATCCAATCCAATTCCATGATGAAGTGATAACACATGATGCATAATGTTTTGAAAACAGCAAACATGAAAAATTAAGTGAAAGCTATACTTTAGAAAGTGACGTGCTTGAGATAATGAGTTCTTTCCCTAACTGTTAAGTATAATGTGTGATGCAAAAAGAAGGAGGCGAAGAGTAGCAGGAGGCGTCGTGCCGTATATTTAAAGGGGTGGAGAAACGAATGAAAAGATAGAGTATAGTGGACAGAATAAAAAGTATTGGGGTAGTTATATAAAAGGAAGCTTCATTTGTTATTTTGTACTTGTATTCAGGGTGATAGTGTATGCATGTGCATATATGTTTCTCTTCATCACTCAGAAACCACAATGAGGAGAGGAGAGTCCAGCAAAAGGTTCTGAATAAAAACTCCAAGCACTAATTCTTGGTATTTTCCACAATAAATAATGCAGTACAAAACAAGGACTGCATGAATATTTTATTGTTATATTGACTATGGAGGAAACATAGATTTGCATGCACATTATTAGAGCAGACGTGTACAACATTTAGGAAAAATTCGGAGTTTTTAGAAGAACAGTGTTTACTCATCGTTTGTTTTCCAGTTAAATACAAGCCCAGTCGGAACCAATTTATCCTAAAAACTGATTTGCTATAAACAAATTCAAGGGGCATTGACTACTCCATTTGAGTCGTAATCTTCTTACACGTGCAAAACTGAGAAACAATGCCGGGAGAAATTAGAATGTTTTAGTTAAAACAGGATACTAGGGCTTGTCGACTCCCTTTTTTCTCTTTTTAGTGGACATGAAAAAGCAGGTGATTAATACTTAATTGATAAGCTGATTGTATGCAAACGAATTGTTCTTCTAAATTGACAGGAGGGAAAGGTTAACAAACATGTGAATAACTTCAAAATTCATAATTTGGTTCCCAAAACTGAACGCTGAAATTTTAATGAGGTTGGCGTAGATTATAGAGATGTCAGTTTGTAAATACATGTTCAAATTCAGAGATAAATCATTTATTTCAAAGAGTTATACTTTACATGTTAGTCAATGGCGCCAGCCGTTTGTTGCAGACATTCGACGATGTTCTAACATAACTACATTCTCGGTTTTTAAAAATGTTATTCAATATCCGGGTAATTCCTATGATTTGCTGTAGTAGAAGCAGAATTTGGCTGACATGTGTTTGTTTAGATACTTCATACCAAAAATTGGATCCTTCCTTGCTCTATATCCCAAACTCGTCGATTGTTCATGAGCTCTTATCCTAGCACTTGTCCTCTCTATCCCAATTGGAAAGTCATTTCTCATTTCCCATCATCAAATGAAAAAATTCAGTAGTAGTTAATGCAATGCGTAATATTTTCTTTATGACCATGATGTACACTATTTTCATGTAGAAACCATAAAACTTAACAAATTATTGAAGCATGCAAGGTAAAGCAGCATGTATTACAATTCAAGAAGGTTGCTAGCTGTACCTTGAAAAACTGTCAATGAAACGACGCTAATTATTGTTGTTACAAACTGATTTTTAATACATTAATTGTCCTTTGCAACTGTCTGGTGCGTTATGAACAGTATGGTTTGAGTGAATCAGGAGACAAAAAATACATATTTGTAAGAAAACTCAAACAATACAGTTCAGGTCAACTGTTAAGTTTGATATGAGCCGCTCGTTTTGTATTTCTCAAGAAATGAGTTTTTGCAGTTTATTGGGAAAATTTGGTAGGTACATATTACATTAAACCTTAGGATAAATAGAACTACAAGCAAAGGAGTGCTTTTTCCACTATGAATTGCAAAATGGTAACATTGTCATGATTTCAAGTAACAAAAGAAACCTTGCCTTGAAGCTTTCACAGTTGGCACTACAGTCGTGAATCTACTCGTATGTATTAATTGTTGACAAACTACTTTTAGTGCATATTTGTTATTGTAATGTGTTGTGAGATGCTTAAGAATCCCCCATATATAAAATATCTGTTATGCAGTGATTGGTAAAGTCGTTATCTTGAATCAGTGTAATTATCATTATAAGTAGAAGTAGTCGTACGTTACATATCAAAAAAGAGAAAACCCATGTATTCTAGTCCATATATCAAGTAGGCAGAGAACTACAACTCAGGTGGTGCTTGATAGAGTGACGCAGAAACGAACAATGTATATTTCCCCAAATAATGCTTCTCCACACAAATACACACACACACACGTTCACTAACTAACTAAATCAATATTGAGAAAGATATTTGGAAGAGAAATGAGAGAAGGTATAGCAGACGGCGACGACGATGGAGAAGGGAAAAATCTCTCAGTCTCTAACCAGCGCAGCGTTTTATTGAACAAGTCTGATAATGTTATATGTTGAATGAAAATATATGGATAATATTGCATATTACATTCGAACTTCAGTGCAAGCAAGACATGATATCAAGTAGAATTTTTTCCCTTCCGTAAATCATGCGTCAGTAACGACGATGATGATGATTCTCTTTGATTTCCCCGTCTTTTTCTGATAATTTTTTTTCTTTCTCCCATTTTCATTTCACTCGAGATTCTCAGAAATACCAAATGACCACGTTCAGAACAGAAGCAAAATGTTAGTGAGGTGGAATCATATTTTCTTCACGGAAATTGAGTTATTTTTGAGCTCCAAATTACTAGTTTTGAAGTATTCCGTTGTGTTGTCGTGATTAAGAGAAAATGTTAGTGAAATCATGCAATATATTCGACAAATTTGTTTCATAGAAGAAAATCCGGAATTGTGGTTAAAATTAAGTATTCATTTCTTGGTATCGGAAGGACAAACCATTGTCCTCCTTTAGAGAGCGACATGATCAATCTACAGTTGTGTCCTTAATTCGGACACAATATGTCTGTGTATTCTGATTGATTAACGTTTGTTCTTCATGTCATCCATTATCAGACTGTCTTGTTCTTGTTGTTCAAAAAATGACTTTTCCCCAAACTCTTCTTTGGGAAGAAGGAAAAAGAAGAGGTAATACATTATGTGGAATCCAGCAGTGTGAGTAGTCATATAAAATACATATATACATACATAGTATTACCATTATTATATTGCTAAGCATAAGGTTAATTTGGTCTTCTCGCCTAATATGAAGATGGAAGAGAAAGGACTTTACTCCTTTATATTCCCACAACTCTAAATTGTCATTTTCACATTTCCAGATTTGTGGTTCTCTCTTGTCGCTTGGTATAATCCGTAAGGAATGTCTAAAAACTAAATTAATACTACAGAACCCATAGCTGTGTTATGTGTAATGACTTGTGAATCTGTCCAGTCAGGATAATAACTACCGTAAGGCGAAAAAGAGGAAACAATTACATAAATAATTTCACAGACACGAGAGCGTATGTATCTAGCTAGTAACAGAGTAATAGCACTTGCATCAATATTTATATAACTACATACAAACACGGAGAAAAAAGATGTGCTATTACACTGCAATATAAAGCTAAACTACTGCAGGTCTACATACATAATATATTTATTCATATGCATACAACTACAGGACTACATATAGTATAACATGAACATTTAGCTGTCCTGAGGTGAGATTTAAAGCGCTTTGTTTGTTAATACCTTCAGATTACACACAGAATGTAATTGTTGGGGGTTCATGCTACTGTTAACTTAGGTGGTAACTAAGAAATTATATATAAGGTATGTTGTTTCGTACGAATTTAATAGCTTCACACAGTTTTTGACTTACAATCTATCCATCCATCCATTATTTTAAGAAATACAACAGGTTACGATATCTTAAATATATATTTGCAACCAGGGCCATTACAGTAAACTAAAACACAGAAGAAAAAGAGAAAGTTTTTAAAACCATTCCTTGCTTCCTTTGTTACTGCTGCCTTTCTTTAAACTAAATAACATACATACCTTGACAGACAGACAACTGGCGTTAAAAATATAACTGGCCCCCTATAAACCGAAACTCAGCTATGGAGCAGCAATGACGACTCCAATATATTGTACACAAAATGCCTGTATAACTTTTTTATATATTGAAATGTTAAATCTTGTTGGTAGTAGTCTCAACTTCAATATAAAAAAGAATTATGACAAATATTCTGTTACTGACAAAAAAAATCCGTTGTAGGGGATAGCTAAGAATGTGAAAAACAATCTGACTGTTCAAATTAAATGTTGCCTTGAATTCGAAAAAAAAAATCATCTATTATAGTACACGAAGTGCGGCGTACGAGAATAACACTTAACTATAGGAGATACGTATGCGTGCTATCGTCCACATGATGTATATTACTTTTCCAACCTTTTTCTTGCCATTCACGTATCTTCATTTTTCTTTAACGACAAAATGTACACTAAAACGAAATGAGATTTTTAGAGTTTACCATCAGCCACTACTAGTTTGTGACAATATTAAATAAGATTTAACAGTTTCCCCCATTTTCGTTTATATTGTGTAAACTGAAAGCGTGAATGTTGAACCAAAACAAAAATTGCGCTAATGAAAAACTCACAAACTTGAATATTACGGTGGTGGTAATACATAACGCCTGTAATATTTTGATACAGTATAAAAGGCTTTTGGCTTGATCAATAAGTCATCGTACTTCGTGTAAAGGAGAGATACACATAAAATTACACTCACGCCTTATGCTGAAGAAAACAGAAACTTCAAAGTACTGATGGGATCTATGCAATTTTATTGTCGGAGAAACAAATCAGAAGTAACATTAAACTAAAATAGTGTTAGCTGTACCACTTAGATAAATATGTAGCGCTTCATAATATTTCATAAGTAACCATAACCGTACAGTATTTAGCGTATACATCCAGAGGTGGTGGCACTTAACTAGACCATCAAAAATTACTTCAAATTCACGCAATCCAGCTTAGTGACAGGCCGTGTTTTACTTTGGAGGTCACACGTGTGTGTTACTTATGTGTGAATTCTGGCAAGTATGGCTACACCTTTAGTTCATGATATTCATTAAATATTCACTAATATTTGATATTTAGATTGCGAATGCATTAATGTGTTACTAAATATATACATGGATGAAGGGAAAGTCCAAAAACAAACCACATCTGAATTTACGTAACTCTAACTCATACAACTGATGATGCTGATCGACATAAATATGTATATATAAAATATGCTGGAATAAAAAAGTGGTATTTAATGCGTTTCAGTTTGTTTTACCAGACTTGCATTTCCAAAAGTAAAAATGACGATACGAGCCTCAGTTATTGGGACTAGCACCCGTATATTTGTTCTTAATACTTTGTGTAGCATAACATGTAACATACAATGCAGCATTGCACATCGTAAAAAACAATAATCATTATCTCATATTAGATGTTCATAACATGTAATAGACTAACGGTAAGATGAAAATAATGTGTATTCATAATGCCATTACCTCTCTATTTAAAGTTTTTATATGATTTTCCAATGCTTGAGCATGGCATCAGAGCACTTACTAATTACAAAATACAGAGAATGCCTCATCAAGCAAAAGACTCATATATATAGCTATATTATGTATTGGTATTAAAACTGTAATAAATGGTCGAGTAGAATTGCTATTGAGAATCACAACTTTGATGAAAGTATATAAGCCATTAACATTTATACATAATATTACTATGCATACTTTGTAATGGGAAGGGATATTTGTAGGTAGGTAAATCTAAGAACAATAGGTAGTTTTTCGTATACTAACTAAAGTACTATGCACACTGCTGGTTTCCACTCACGATGGAAGCGTTCCTCCTAAAACAGGAGAAAATACTAAAGTAATTATAAACCTTAAAGGACAGGGATGCAATTTACCATTACCACTCCTTATACTTAAGTAGTTGGAGAAAATACTACACATGAATAAGCGTTTCACCCTCAAAAAAATCCAAGGGAATAATATGTTTAACACTTATGAGCCCCAGTTACTTGATACTGCTAAATATATGTATATAAAAGTATCCATATATAACAAAAACACATAACTTTAGCAGACCTGATTGCAACAAGAATTCCTAGTTGATACAATCATCAAAAAAACTTGTTTAAAAATGTTTTTACCGACACAGTTCAAAACAAACACTACAACATTTTTCTTTCTGTTCCCATTTAATACCATTCAAAAAAATCAACGAAAATTAAGGAAGTATTTTCAAGCAAACATAATAACAAACCTACATACATTCATGAAACTATTAGATAATGTACTCATGAACCCATGTACATTCATACATCGTATAGTATTACATTAATATGTGAGCAGCGACAGATATATGTACAGATATATTTCATATAGTATACAGAGACTTGTAATAAGTGACGCTTCTTGTTTTACTTTCATTTTAGAACAAAGTCGGAATGTGTAGAAAAAATTGTCATAAAAATGTGTGTGTGTGTGGTATTCGCTTACAATATGCATTACGTATACCGGAATGCGAAAAGCAGTTAAAACTTTCCTTCTGAACTGACTTCACTCTGTGTATACTTTAGGACAATTCTGATGTAGACCAATGAAATGATTTTGTATGACTAAAAACGAAGGATGAACAGAGAACCGACGTAAAAAAAGTATGTATAAAATGCAGAGAAAAATCTAATTTTCGACAGTCGATGAACTTTCACCATAATTTCTACTCGCACATGAGGAGCGACCAAAAAACTTTTACCCTTATCATAGCATAGTTAATCCATGTGTATACTTATATATATATTGGACGATCTAATTATTATCTGGAATTCCTATCGGCGGCATATTCCCCCTTTTTCATTTCTAATCAACCAATTTAGCAGCAATATAACCTTCAATTAAAATGAATATGATGGTAGTTTGGGAGTAGGAGTACGACATGAGAAAAAAATTTAAATTGAAGGTATTCCAAGTGTTTGACTGGCTAACGAAAATCCACACACACACATAGCTTACACAATCATCATCTACATCGAGTGAACAGTATTTATTCGGAGAGAGATAAATATTCGGTCAATGTTGACACATGAGGCAATTATATGATTGAAATAGCCCATCTACTCATTAAGCAAACAGAAATTTAGTTGAATGAAACATCGTAGTAGTTTAATAGAAGTATTGAATTACCTATTGCCTATTACATAATTAAACCCTCCTTTTCTTTCTTTTCCCTCCTATATATTTTGTGCTACTTCACATAAAAAGTATGAATACTATACGAAGAGGTAATACTTCCAGATAAACATTTAGACACATTATTACAACCAACATTACTTTGTGTTTACTTTTTTCGTTGTTAGTAAGTTAAGTAGTTGAAAACACATAAATGAAAAATTTGAGGTGAGCCCAGCTCTTCCACTTAGAGCTCTCTGTCTCTCTTTTACTTTTGTTTTATGTTGTAGAAAATGATATAATTACTCACTCGCTAAAGAGTAAACACAACTTTTATGTCTATCAGTTTTTGTGTTGCTACTAACCATGAAATGAATTAATGAGAGATTTTGAGACCGGAATTACGAGCTTTTTGAAGAAGAGAAACACACAACATACGTTGTTGCTAACGAAGCATTATAAATGTGTCAGGGGAGAAAGAAAGAAAGAAATATTTCTCGTTTAATAATTTTCATTTTGATATCCAGTTTGTTGTATTTGAGTTGATGTCAACAAAACGTGAAATTAAATAACTTGACGATCACATTACTTTTAATTTACATATTCTAGATTGGTATCTGGATTACCAATCAAACCAACTCCATTCCATACCCGAAGAAAAATACTTCTTTTCAAGGCTTTTTAAAAGTTTTATATTCTACCTCTTTCCTAAATACACTTTATCCATAAATTTAGACATTATTAAATGCATATTCTACATATATTTACTCGTTTAATTCTCCGAAACAACCGACCTATACGACGATGGTCATTTATTTCATCTGTTTGTTTATTTTACAATAAATGGGTTGTAGACATATATTGATTGTTGTATGTATTTGTATGTGGACGTATTTGCTTGTTCAACTTGACATCCATTCATATACACACATTACACTTTACATGAAAAATAAGTTTTCAGTTTTTATGAACATACGATGTACATATTAAGTATCCTGTGTGGAAAGTATTTTACGGAAAATGTAATTAGTATATATATAACGTCGTTGGTTTCTTGCGTCACATTTACATAAGTTGTATTGCCTAACTATAGCTTTTAGAGACATTTTGACGGAAAATTGTTGTTTTGTGTGAAGGACCATAAGGTGATGATGATGAGGAGGATATAATTATTTTAATTAGATTACATGATTTTATGTTGTTTGGAATAGTACAGATATAGATATAAGATGTATAAGTTTGTGGTGACATTTTAGTCTAATATGAGTGGTTTGAATATGAAATATGATGAGTATTATAATGTTGCTAATTGGAAGAGAAAGAGAAGGCGAAAACAAGGGATTAAACTTGTGTGCACTACATACTATTGAATGACTGAATGTTGAATGATGGTGAAAAGTGAAAAAAAAAATCTGGGTTTCTTTTTTGTCCATAAATGGTATTAGTACATTAGTATGGAGCTAAGTATTTACGATAAGAGATACATACTTGTATTTATAACAACAAGAAATATAAATATATACGATATTAGTATAAAGAAAAACTTCACAGAAGATGATAGGCACCGCATACATAATATAGTTCCTTTATTGTTGTAGGTATTTAAGTATTACTAATGATTACTCTGAATATAAATGTTATATTACATAGAGAAGAAGAAAAAAAGTGATGCCATGGCGCAAGAATTTTTCCGATGAAACGAAGTCTGTTATATAATAAATATTTATATGAAACGGTTAGAGATTTCCGAAGGGTATTAAGTTGTTGTGGCCAAGAGCTGTTTCAAGTGGCCTTCCCTTCGGATCTCTATCTGATTTCTTCAGGGATGATTGATGCTACCACTATCAAAATTAGTAATTAAATATATTCTTGAATCACTTTGTAGTACATTAACTGCCGCCGCAGATTTTGTGAGAATAGCGAGAGTCGCCTAAAACCAAAATTTTCAATAAAGTCCAGTTGTTCAATGTCGACACCTTTTATTCTGCAGCCGTGCACTTAATTTCATTGATTTCATCCGACACCCAACTCACCATTTTCATGGAAATAAAACAGATTCATACAGTTGGCTACCTAATTCAATTCAAGGGAGAGTGGAGCTGTGCTGTGTTGTTGTGGTGGTCATCATACATTTGATATTCATTCACGGTGGCAATGGCTTTGCTTTGGAAAACAGTTCAACATAACATCCCCCACAAATGGAACTTTCATTTAAAGGAAATCTGTGTTTGCATACCTACATACCTTCTTATACAAAAGTATATCCAACGGCATACATTCGTTATCAATATTATATGTCAGAGAATGATTGCGTTAAGACAGCATCAACATCAACAAACGGAGCCCACACATGGTAACTGGACAGTGACGAAGCATCAGTTGAATTAGAAAAGCTTAATACACCGTGTAATTTATGCTGTCCACTACTGCCACTGGATAAGCAAAAGACGGGAATCCGAGCAATCTGAGTCATTGCTAAAACATTCATGAAAAGTTTTTTTTTTCACAATCTAGAAGATGACTGTTAGACCATTGCGACTAGTAGTACTATAAAGCCCATTACGGAGAGGAAAGCGTGGATATATGATAACGGGAAAAATGGAGGAAGATATAAGTCGACTAAGGGAGAAATTGAATCGGCAGTTTGTTTTGGTGAAAAAGGGTCGTTCAAGAGCTTCTAAGCTCGTCTCAATACGACAGACAAAAAAATGGCATGGGATTTGTCAGTGTCACTACGGTTGATGTACTATGTGGCAATTGAAAAAAGTCTCTCTTTTTCCTCTCTTTCCCGTTCTCTTCTATCCTTCCATGTTTTCTCTCGTTCTTATATGCTCGCTTGTTTTCCCAGTTATACTTTTCTCAAATTAGAGCTCTCTAGCTTGCATACATCTGCACAGAGTAGCCAAGCCATCAGCCAACACATGAACTATGAATGTATTCACATGTTAGATATAAAGACAAAACCCGTTTAGATGTGAAGTTTCCGTTTCTTAAATTGTGGATTAGGCCAGAGTGATGCTTTGCGTGTTTTGAAAAATAAAACAAAAAAAATTGAGAGCCGTCTTTCGAAATGTAGAAATTGTTTAGAGGTCTTTTTTATATTCTTTCATATTTTTTTTGTTAGATATGAGAATTTTTTCGACGACATTCAGTTCAGTTCATTTCTGCATGACGATGACCACCTGGCTGGAGCTGAAAAAAAAATTGTAGCTATATACACCTACTAGTATTTCCGACAACTGCGCTGCTGCTACTACCTCGTTATGGCAAAACCAAAGCTGAAATAATATTTATTTCATATCAACCTCGCCAAAACGTTGGTTGTCAGAGAAGTTTTGCATTAGGAATCACGTGAAATGAAATCCTCATCCGATCATGAAACTACACACTATGTTTTTAACACACTGTGATATCCGATATAGGCGGACGACTGAGCTATACATCAACGAAAGAAAAAATGCCATGGTGAAAGTGGGATTGAAACACGAACATTGTCGTCTGCAATTGCTTAATATTACTGCAACACTTTTTCCAACGACCGTGTATGTCTGTAGGATATGAATTTTTCTTTCCATTTCATTATCTATCATTCATTCCAAGAAATATATCACAAGACATAGACAATTTGCTCCAGAAACTCATAAGGAAGTCGGACATTCCCAATTTTCATAATCCATCCACGTAACCAGTCTCTTTCATGCAAAGCCCAGTTGATGTTTATGAAATCACTCCAATAAATCTGTCACCCACCTTCATTCTCCAATCGTACCACATAGTACCAGAAATACATATTATACGCATGCATTTTTCGAAACGACAATAATTCAATGCCGACGCACTTCCCAATCAAACAACCGTGTTGACAACTACATAACATTTCGAAAGGGACAAGGGACGGAGTAGCCATCGCGAGCGAATGCCAGCCCGTTCATCATTACTTAAGGTAAGAACTTCAAATGTTTTTTAATAATGGTGGTAACCATGCTTGGTAAAATTAAACCATTGTGGGGATGCATATTATGAGAATGAATATAAATTTTTGGGGATGAATATTGTGATAATGAATATAGATTCGTGAGGATGAATGTAAATTTGTGAATAATGAATTATGGAAATGATATTAATTAATTAATCGGTATATCTGATGAGGCTAAAAATCATCAAGAGTCTTTGCATTGATTCAAGGAACGATTGTGCGAAATTTGAAAGAAGTCAGACGAATGGTTCTGCAGGTATCCCTCAGACATCCATCCAGGCTGACGATGGTATGGGCATTGTTATATAAAATACAAACCATTCTGATCTGTTTTTGTTAAAGCAATGAGATTATAAGCATGCGTTCGGTTGTGTGACAGCTGACAGCGTTACTTACCTTTCAACTTTTGCATATATGCAGTCTAGTACGTTAATGCGCATTTTGTTGACATGTTGTCAATGCAGGAAAAATACTACCTCGAAATCCATTGCTTATCCTCCATGAATCATTCTTAAAATCAGGAAAAAGCGTATGAATCTCGTGCGCTCTCTTTAAATGTGGAAAGTTTTGTATCAAAAAAATCAGGAAAAGGGATTTATTGATTTTTTCGGCACCCACCCTTTCGCTTTGACATTTGCGCTCATTTTGTAATGAACTTTATGTCATTACATTTCACGTTGTACCCTCAAAGCATACATTATATAGGTAGAGGCTGGAGAAAAACTAGGGAGATTTTTTTTTGTTAAAATCTGTTTTACGTTTCCCCCATTTTGGAAAAACCCTTTTTTGATCGCATGAAATCCGTTCTGATTTGATCTATTTTACGTTTTTCGCTCAAAAGGAAAACCTTTTGTGTTTCCATCTTTTAACCTCAATTCGTTTCGACAATTGTAGTAAATAAAACTGGCCAGACAAAAATATGAGTAAGGTCTCGCTCATTCGCCACGGCATTAGGTTTAGCTGGTCGCTCTTTTTCCATTTTGAGGATTTGAGGATAGATGAAATGAAATACCTAATGTTTATACGCTTTGTGCAGAAGAGATTTGGGTGAAACAAGGTTATTTTTTTTAAACAGAACGCACGAGCTTGGGTGTACAGACTAAATGAAAGAACTTGAGGCCTGAGAATATTATTTGTGATTTTGAATATTATTCATGAGCCTGTGCAAGATTTGAATGAATCACTATCCAAAAGCTGTTTCCATTCCCCTCGTATTTCACTAATGTGGACTTTCTGGATTGAACCAGAGAGTGTTTACGGACAACAAAGATTCAGCTTCGAGGCTTAACTTGATATTTAAAGATACCAGTATTGTGGACATAGTTTCATGTTTACTAGTCGGATGAATTTCAATAGTAGTCATGATTAATGGAAACAGACAGTTCTTTGCTGGGGCAAGTATTGGTTACACAATGCCAAACTAAAAACGTGTAAAACTGTCTTTGTTTATTACTCAAGATGATTTTGCAGACCCACAACAGTGGCGTCATTTGATGCTGGCACTTTAGATAATACTGTGTATTCCTAAGTGAGTAATTGGCTAAAAGTATGAATGGAACTAAAATTCAGTTTTTCTCCTGCTTTTGGATCGGTTATTAAACTAAAGTAAGTTTTACTGCATGGAAAGTTGGATTTCAAAATATCGAATGTTTGACGGAATATTCCATTTTCTAAATTAACCCTTCTAAATAAAAAGTGGATTGAAACGTAACTCGACGAGAACTAGCATAGCATAGATTGTACTTATTTACGTATATTGAAAGTGCGTGATGCAAAATTAGAGTAGAGTACCGCATAGTTGTTTATTACTTTTAGAGTAGATTGAATGAGAATGAAGTAACCCTTGTATAATAGTTTCTAAATTCCAATTTGTTCATGCATTCACCAGTGTGATTCCTCCCGACTTTCATTCCAGGCCGAAGCTTGTTCTCTCATTTGTCATTTGTGTGTCAGTACAATGCGTCATTTCGAAGCAGAGAAAATTACGTCATATTCGTGAGCAAAAGGAATAATATAAGTTGAATAATGAAAATACGTAGAGTGTGGAAACAAGTGTATTTTTATAGTCGATATGACTCTCTGGAATCATCAACAATGTCAACGCTTGGTCATTTCATTGAGTATTATTACATTTCGGAAATTTCCTAAAGCTCCTTTCATGGCACTTACAGAGTTGTAGATTAATATGTTGCTATAAAAGTATATTGCAGTCTTGATGGAGACTACACCATAGCGTACTCAACTCCACTCCACGGTTTCCACTTTTCTACGTTCCTTCACATCGAAAATAACCACTTATTCCCAAGACTGTCAGCATAGCATTGGTTTCTATACGCCGTATCATGAAATGTGTACTCATTTGATTAATTTCTCAATCTTCTCAGTTTTAGTTTTGATTGCTGATTGCTTCCATTACGAATCCTATATTTCGTTCCGTCTCAATTTTCAAACTGTCCAGAACATAAATTGCAAGTATGAGGGGAAGAAGGCTTAGCTCTGTTATGAAAGACGAACACAAAATGGAAAAAGATATTACAAACAACTTCACTCAAATCAAGTTGGATTGGTCTGAGCAAGAAACTCGAGTCCTCATCAATACTGGTGTGCCGTATGCTCCACTGTCGTCGTCAGAGTTATGCCTTGCTCCTTCTCTCCAATTTACAACTCAACTCCTAATGTCATTTTCTCTGTTTTCTATGCTGCCATGCTCTCATCTACAATTAACGGGGTTAGCCAACAAATTTTCTGCATTAATACAAACCAACATACATTCATACCAAATATATCCACTGAGACAGTAATGAAAAGTATTCAGTTGTTTTACAACATTATTATTACTCTTATTATTATTATTGTTACAATATACATTCGTAGAATCGGTAGCCAACGAATTAGGTAGAGTTTTCAATAGCATGTTGAGAAGATATTTAATCCGTGGTCAATACTCAAGAAAATCATGATAAGTCATCAGCATTAATCCTTTACAAAATTCTGAGTAATCGTGAAGCAGGTTTTGATAACGACGAAAACAAGAGCATCGACTGCATGCTAGTACCAAAAACAGATATACAAATTGGTTTGGCGACTATCGCAATCAAAAACAAGCAAAATGTCAATATTGATACCGAGAGCGTTTGGAAATTTAAGCCTTCTGAATTACTAACTCTCTCGATGCAAAATAATATTAGAAAACAAAATATTAATAATATAAGAGAACGAAACTTTCGTATAATAATCGAGGCATGTATTTACGCATTTTATGGTTTGATGTTAAAGGACAATGGACAACGGAAAAGAATACCATTAAAGTCGTTTTTGTGTACAGTATCTGCATAAGAAGACATTGATTTGGAGTGTGTGACAAAAGAGAAGCAGTACGATAGGGGAAATAATCCGATACTCAGCCCTGCTGCTTCAAAATTCTACTACATAATAGGTAAACTGAAGACGGCAGAATGGAGGTTTTCTCTTCCAGCATATTTATACCGGAATGACATTTACTTCGTTTCATTGGAAGTATCCCGAAGTCATGGGAACTAGCGTCTTATTAGTTCCATCCATCTTTTTATGGAATTTGTTTCACATAATATGGTCGCTATGCACCTCGCATGACCACCACTGTAAACAGGACTATTGTTGTATAGTCTACGACTTTTTGATTTTACCTGTAATCTCATCAAAATATGATCTTTCACGGTTGCGAGATACTCACAACAATGTGGTGGAGAAATATGTTGCTGTATCCATTTCCATTGTGTTCTTTTTCCATTGGTGTATACATGGCAATAGACGGGACTCGTTGTAGCTTCAGTGTTTTATGTCTGGGCTTTGACAACTGACTGATGCAGAAATAAACCCTGGTAAATATCTCTGAACAGTGATAGCCATGTTTAGACTACGAATCTCTCAATGGTTAATTATAGTCGGGCCTACAATAATATTTCCTTACATGTATACATCTAAAGCATATCTCTCTCTTCATAGGAATATCCTGTTACATATCGAACAACTACCTACTATTATGCGTGTATGCATTTGCTTGTAATGAGCAGTGAATTGAGATTAGCTATAGGATTACATCATAATACTGCTCTAATTGTTCAAAACGTCGGATTGGCTAATGAGAATGAGTGTAATGAATGAATGTATTTAATGACTTCATCAAACTGCTTACGGTATGAATTCAAGAAAATTGCAGTTAACTTCAGTCGCAGTAAACTACACAAAGACTTTGATATACATGCAATGTGTGTAGGCATGCATGTGCAGGTTGTTTGTGAAATCAAAACTTCCTTGCAGGCACACACACACACATGTAATTTTTGATATTTACAAAAGCCTGGCAATTAGATGACTATACATGACGTTGCTGTCCTTTAATTTTCATTACGGAAGCTGTCTAGATGAGTGGTAATGAAGCGTGTGTTGAAGCAAGCCAAAACTCACTTTACTCTCGAAAGTCTTTCTATGAAAATGAAGTTGATGTTGAAGATGAAAGAAAGTAACCACTACTACAGTCGAGCGGCTTCTAATTCTGTTTTCTTAATGATTCAAACAACAGCCAATTTCTTTCCGTTAACAATACATTGGGGAGTATTTTCGGATGAATATACAAGAACGACTTTCCTTAATCAGAGACTTCTGAAAGATTTTGACAACGTATGTGACCGAATTGTTCGACAATTCAAAATTAAACTTCTATTCAAACCCTTGCTTTCAAATAATGATTCAGTAGAGAAAAAGCTCAAACATAAATTTAGTCAAACATGTTGTTATTTATGCATGAAACATGGCTTTAAAGCGTGTCATAGGGTCCGCACACGTACATGTAATGTAAATTTGAATATTTACGAGAATTTGGGAAAAGGTTTTTCAATTCATTCATCTATCCATATTTTTCCACAAAATGCTCAGAGGACATCTGCCGCATCAGTTTTTGGGGATGTTCCTTCAAATATGCTAACTAACTGTAAAAATATGAATTTATCATTTTTTGGGAAACGCATTCATGGTTTAGGTAAATCAAGCAGCAAAAAACTCATTGAATTCGAAGGTCTCGGTACTTTTCCTCAGCTTTGCACTCATAATGTTTCATTCGAACCGAGTTTTGGTTGGCTTTTGTTGAAGAGGTTCTCCCATTGTTATTGTCTTTTCTCGTAAAGTAGACTTACAGCGTACGCACGGATGACATGCCGCATACTTGTGTACATAGATTCCCATATGTGTAATAGTATATTATCATCAGTGTGGAGAATGGCAAAATTCGTGCATTCCGATTCCGTTTATTACAAGTGTTGTTCCAGTATCAAGCAGTCTTTACCCTACTTACATGAAAACGAAAAAGTAATATAAATATTATGCATAAATTGCAGCAGTGCAATGCACTCACTCAAAGTGGGTACACATTTTCTCCCAATAATATCCTGCTAGTAGGAAATTCGTTAACTCAAGTAAAAATGATTTTTGAATGGAATAATGTTGCAAGTGGAATGGAAATAACTGAAAGATGGTTATATTGGATATGCACATATAATATTCATAAATAAATGGGTTCACGTATGTTCATACTTATATCAAGAGGAAGGAGACGGCTCATGTATCCGCTGCTCACTACTCAAACTCAAACGGGGGATTCTCTCGTGCCTTCCATAAATGAGGTTCTACAAAAAATTAACAATTGAGCATGGGTTCATGTTCATACACTTATGGATATTCCTTCGGGCAGTTTTTGAGTATTTTCCTGATTTTTGGGGAAACTGTTACGGAAAGCCTGCAACCTCTTTTCACTGAAACTGTAAATTAATCTAGTGTGTAACCCTGCGCTGGACTTTTATCTATGGAAAAAAAATATTTAAATACGTTGCTTTCAGCTACTACACAGACATGTGTACTGCCATTGTTAAGATGATTTTATTCCAAATAAAATGCATGAGTGCGCCAGCCATTCACTCTCAGTTTAACTCTTCTCAGAACTTTGAATTCCACATGCGGCTGAATGTCTAAGGTGCCTGTGGTGGAGGATTTTTCGTCGTTTCAGTAGCACGCATGTACACGTAAACATCACCAATAAATTGAAAAAAGACCCTTCTCCATTCGATCCAATTGCACATATATAAGAACGAACACTTGCTTTACAATTGTTCAATACATGTAGTAAATGTTTAAGCACGCATTGTACATTGTATCAAAGGGGCATGGGACCCTACAAGGATTTTCCACATTTATGTGAAAAACATCTGCCAGCAAACACGTGCCCATTTCAAAGGGTCTCCTTGATGATTTTTTTCAATGAAAATCAGCTTGTACAAGTAGATATTAGATTTGCACAAGAAAATCATTTTTTTCACAAAAAAATAAAATTTATATTATTCTCTGTATTCCAAATCTACGGAGTTATGAAGACGACCTTTTTTCAACAGATTAGTTCCTTTTTTACAGTAGCTTTGCACAAAGCTCGTTTATTATTATTATTTTCCTCCTTTTTATTGGTATCCATCCTAGATCACGACACACGACAACCAGTTGGCCAAAGGAACGGTTTATCAGTAATGCCAGGCCTTTTCCTGGCTTCCCTTTTGTCTATAGTCGTCAAGTTATACTTGTTAACGCACTACTTGCTTTTGTTGTTGAAAAAATATAAGTAGAAAATGAAAAATAAAAGGGAAGTATCCAAATAGTAACGGTTTTGTGCGAAAGGATTTTGTAACAAAAAAAAACAAGTATAAATCTATAAAATGTGCCTTTGATTACAAGCTCAAAACTAAGCTGTAGGTTTCTGACAGTCAAGTTTATTGTAAAAAATCCTACTCATTTGTTCAACTGTTTGGATTAAACCATACGTGCCTCATTTGAGCTGATAGCAACATTTCGGATACAATACAATGGCTCGACAGTCAGCACACGATAATCTGTTTCCATTTTTTGTGCACGGGTCGACTGTTTTCCAAATTTTTGAAAATGAAAATTTCTTAACTGTTTATCAACTGTATCCCATCTTCTGTCCACCTGTTTTATTACAAAAGCGATAAAAGTAGGAACATATATCACAGATAAGCGGTTATTGATTGTAGCTGCCTTTAATGAATTAATGTAAAGCATTGATTCATAAATCATCGTGATGTGATGCGTTTAAAATGTCGTTACTGTGTAATAGGATGTAATGTAATGCGCTGAGCACATAAAATTACACCAGCAGCATTTATCGCTACTTTTACATTAAATGACTTTAATTTTTTAACGTCAGACTGAAATTCTGAATCATTTTATCTTCGACTACCTCACTAAATAGTTGTCAGAACATAACGTTAGTGTTTATTGACCTTAGGAGTAAAGTGTTTTGCTTTATATTTCATTTTCATGTGTTCAAAACTGCGTCATTGCGTTTTTTATATTTTTCCAGTGTAGCACATCTGCCAAGAAACTTTATGAAGCAAAAGGTGGAAATGTATGCAACATTTTATAGCTTTCATTTTATACTAATAAGTAGCTGCAGTGTACAGGGGCATCGTAAAAATTTATCGTCCATACTCATTCATTATCTCAGGGTACCTATAAAATTCCCGAAGGGCCGAACACAGATTGCAGTGGAACGCACGGAAAAAATGCCAATGTAAATAATGTAGATGCTGGTCTACACGAGCAGTTTTCTTTTGCCGGAGAAAAATCTCTCCAACATGAAATAGTATATGTGTACATAGGCCGTGTTTGTTTTTCAAAGGAGATTTACATATTGTGTGTGTACCGTTTAGAGGGGTTTGTTTGAACCATTTGGAGTGGTAATGCTTTTATTTAACACCTTTACAGCAGAAGACGAGTCAAATGAATCTTGGAGAGGTACGTGGCCGTATGCTCGCCTGTTTGATGTGAATGTGTGTATACAATTTACGCGAGGAGCAAAGTTATATATCTTTTTCTGAAAAGGAAAGTCTGCTGAATGAATGAAAGTATAAAGAGAAAAGAGGCAGAACTTAAAGGAGAAGGGAGAAAGAAAAAAGAACAAGGAAAGCAGAAAACATAAATTTCAATGTGAAACAGATGGAGTTGAGAAGTGAGAAAAGTGGCTTACTGCCCTTTTATAACATCCTGTTTGCTTCTTTTTCCTTCCTTTCTCTCTTTTTTCATAGTTAGTTATACATTAACAGTATGCATATGTGTTTTAAACAGATTCTCAATGCACAAAACTATTATACTATTACCGAAAAAACGGAGAATGCAAACACCTACTTGTACATAAACTAGTTGTACAAGTTATGCCACTGTAGCGAACCTTCTCTTGTCTTCAACTCGTTTAACACATTTCCCCATTCTTTGTTTTTACTCCTGTGAGCAATGGACTCCAGTTTTTCCTTTATGATTTCCACATACACAATACTTAGCAACACATAGATAATGTGCCATGTGGATGCGTAAATCTTAGTAAAAATAATATGTACCAACTACACTATACGACACCATCCAATGCGCATAAATAAATATCGGCCGTATTTTCATAAGGAGCTGATTTTCCAAGTGTGGAGAAAAAAAGTTGAAAATATGGAGGAGGCCGACGGAGACGGAAGTAAAAATGGTATTGTATTAATTTGAGTTTGAGAAATATTTGCTTCACATCCTATTCAAATTGATTTGTACTTGTGCATACGTATGAAGTACTAGCCAAATTAATGGTTGCGGATATTTCAAACTGTGTCAGTGCAGCTAAGAAAAGCAGTACAAGTGCTGTAAAAACGTTTGATTGTCGATTCTCCTGAAGTTTACGTATGTGTAACACGCTCAAAATGATGTTTCGCGTTCTTTATACTTTTAATAATTCGAGAATACAAATCCTTCGACTTGAAGCTTCAGCAAATACTTGTCAAAGATTAGTTTTTTGTTTCATAGAATAAAGTTATCAGAAAACTAACGAGTGGGAATAAAAAGAAATCGGGAGGGAGAGACACGAAGAAGAAACGAAAACAAAAAAAAAATCGGTAACTGCTTATTTCTACCAAAAAGTTAACTTGTGTGCACTTTTTTTGTATGTATTTGTTATTTAGGAAAAAATCCCTTGAGCAATCTTCACTCAATATACTTTTCCACTTGTTTCTTGTCTTTGCCTCTCAGTTGTATTATATAATGTCATGTTCTCATTTCCGACTAATATGCCATACGGAAGAAATAAGCTGAGCAAAACGAGATCTCTCATATACGTAGGTGCACACTTTGTGTACCTGAATTTTGCCCTATTACATACATGTTCTAGTTAGACAGGAAGGGTATATGTTTAAGAATAAAGAGAATGATTTTGTTTCCTTATGCAATATTTACTTCTCTGATTCAGTTATTTAACTGTGTACAGAATCTTATTTCCTTTAGATATAATTTCCCGAGAAACCCTTTTTCCTAATCCTTATCATCATTGAAAAGATGGATGGATGGAGCCATAGATACACATTACAATGGACGAAAAAGCCAATCTTCGATATCTCACGAAAAATAGGAGGAAGACTAAAATTTTGGGAGTATAATTTGATCAGAGCTCAGAGAGTTGTCTATTTTCCCTTGATGATTTTTTTCTCTTCGTTTTCTTAATCTATCAGATGAATGATATGGCGAGCGTCTGTTGGTGTTCCATTATTCCCTGAATATTTACCCAATAATAATCTGTTCCACTGTTTTAGGCTAGAATCAGATCGAAAGTGGAGATGTGCTATGATAACTAACTTGTGAGCAAAAATGTAGGAAATGATAGCAAATGCGGCCAAGTGAAAACTTAAATACGTTGTCCAAGATTTATCTCAGTCCACTTCAGGGTTCAGTTGAATAAAAACGGATTGTAATTGCTTACGTCATTATGAACACTCTATTTGGGGTATAGTGAATATATGAAAGGAATGGAAGATTACATTTTTTCTAATAATGGATCCCAATTAATAATTCACATCATTATGACAGCCTTGAGCTAAAAAATAATCCCCAAATTTACGTGAGAAATTGCTGTTACATCATTGCCAGCACAGAAGACGGCGATTGCGTGTATTCCAAATGCCATAGTTTAAAATCCTGCCTGCTCGTTTGTACAAGGCAAGAGGCTATGCATACTGGTTTCTCGATTTGGTTTTTACTTAATCACGGGAAAGTGATTAACTGGATTTTCCATTACCGTACAGTGCTTTCTAAAGAATCAAAAGTCACTTTGCCCCTTTAGTCAATTTTTTTGCTACTTGTGCAAATTTTAAAATTTTGATGATTATATATATATATTTCCGAAACTGTGCATTGTATACGAAAATGTAAGCCCACATATGAAATTAATGCTTACATGTACATCTGTGTATTTGTCAATGTTTGCTTGTGTGGAGGGTTTCTCCAAATAGATATTTTTGTACATTTGCGATTTCTGTAGGAAAGGGAAAGCAGTCATTATTCTTATAACTTTACCATAACGGCATTTGTACTTTAATGAACCATAAGAAAAAAAGAGGCTAGCTATGTCTCAACATTAATAAATCCAGATTCAAGTGGTGTACACTGTTTTTCTTCGTTTCCTAGAAGTCTACTATCTACAAGTCCAAGAATCTATGTATCTACCTGCTTGGGATTGATATCAATAAGGTTGAACTTATTAAAAACAAACATATAACAACTATGGTCATTATGTTTTCTCGTCTTGTGTTTGATACATTTAATACTCAAATCATCATCATCATAGCAAAATTGTATGAAAGCGAATAATATTATGCTCAGGTCTCTATAAGCTTACAGGCCTTTCCACTGTTTTAGGTTTTTCCTTTTCTCCTCTTTCCTGGTAATTCTTCGACTTCTTCCTTTTCTGGAGAATGCAATGGACAGGAGTAATTTTCATTAACTTGAGGAAAAAATCTACGGAAAAAATGAGCAAGTGGAGTAAACGATAAAGGGGGATACATATGCCCACATTCGGTTTAGTGAGTTTACAACTATCAGCTACACAAGAGAAAAGAAAAAAGAACTCGACAATGGAAAGCGCTATTAGAAGCAGCTTAACCATATATAACTAATATAACATCATTGGACGAAGAGAGAGTGAAAAAAAAGTTGCCGAGTATCCTCAACGCTACCACTAGTTCCACACACACATACACATACAACATAAATACATGTTTGGGGCACCGTTGTCATAATACACACTGTAAAGTGGATTTCATATACAAAAAACTTACAATATGCGCTACCACACTTATTATAGGCAAGCAGACAACAATATTACTACACGCATCAACTATGTATCATAATAATAATATATGAGTATATCATAGATCCATCTATATATAGATATGAAAAAATAAAGGGCAATATTTCTTGAGTCGATCAATATCTTCGATGCCCGTCCACTTTCCCCCCGTTTTTGTTAACTCTCTGTTCTCTCTCTTCTTTCATAACTTTCAAAATTGTACGATGAGAATGTGATACGTTCTTCTGATATAATTGGACGTAGGGATAGAAAGGAGAATAAAGCTCACGTATTATTTTTGATTCGTCTTCACTCCTCCCGTTTCTTGGATCACTCCTTAGTCGTGGACTCTTTCCTTTCCTGCTTAGTTCACTCTTTTTCTTCGTTGCCTCACATCTCATCTCTCCGTCCTTAATAAGCATTAATTTCCAAATATTCGACTGTTTTCCTTTCCTCTCCGCCCTCTTTTTCTCTTTACTCATCTCCGGGAATTCTGCAATGACTTAAAATAAAGTGTACGGACCATGCACGTACTTATGAATGGGTTGAACACTATTTTTAAGGATAGTGAAACAATTTCAAGGAAAACATATGAAACAATGAAAAGCCATCTGTAAAATTATTAATGATTATTAATCAAGAAATAAGCTGGTGGAAGCACTGCGCTGAGCTGTGATGGGCTCGCTCATTTTTAACCAATGAAAATGAAAAATGTACTCGGTTGAAATGTATTTGAGTGCGGTATGCATAAGAAACTAGCACGAGTCGTTTAAAGCACAAGAGTTTTAGGTGGTACAAAGTATTATCGTACATCAAATTTCAGTTTTGGGTATTTCAGAAGAATCAGTATGATGATGATGATGATGATGACGGCAATGATGATGATGATCGTTTCTTTTTTCCTTCTCTTCACCTTATGAGTTGGACAGCATATATTTTTGGGTTCTCGACGCGGTCGCTTGTGTTATGAGCAAGTGCTATTGCTTTCATAAGTATTTCATATTGGAATATGGCTCTACCTATCTTACTCCCTCATTTTCTTTGCTTAGCTTGATATTCCTATTCTGTCGAGGTTTTAAGAGAGAGAAGAAAAAAAGCAAGGGCTTGGTTCAGCTCAGCAGTATAGCTTTTACATTGTGAGAAAGAGGCAAAGAGAAACATCGTCCACTCGACATTCGACGGGAAAGGTTCCCTATAGCTGGCTTATAATAATCGTGCCGATATACTTAGAAAATGTGTAGTAAACCTTTCCATCGTTGATAGCTTATAATATTGCTTCATATAAATATAAAGCTTTTTCCATGAAGCTTGCAGCTCCCACTGACTGCTAACTTAAGTAAAATACAACATTTCATATAAAGATAAGTCATTCATAGATGCATGCACCGAAGTTCGGTTTCCTCAATTTTTGTCATCTTTCTCATTTCCTTCTCGCCGTCCTCGACCTCCTCCTTAGAGTCTCCTCCTCTCTCTTCTCTCACTCTGTGTCGTCTCATTTCAACTCCCTTTTTCTCCACTTGCTGGACATTAGCTTCATATGTGTAAGGTGGTATTAGTATTACTTTTTTTCATTCTCCCTCTCGTTCTCTCTCTCTTTCTCTTACGCACACACGCTTGCTTTTGCTTTTACTCCAGACATAAATGCAAAGACATTATATTTTATATACTACTTCCACTTGTTTTTCGAGATGCTCCCTTTCCATCAACATTTATCTTTTGCAAGAATTTTTGTAACAAGTTTCCATGTAACATGGCTTTATATATATTATATGTGTGTACAATATATAGGGAGAAAAAGTGATGCTGTGGCATTATTATTATCATGGCCATTATTATTAGAAATGGATATATTATCACTTCTCAGGAGTCAACAACAAAGAAGGCATTTTTTGAACAAGAACTAGTCCGTCGGTCATTTTTTCATGTAGTCGACAAACTTGGGCTCGGCATTCCTTCTATACTTTCTCAGCATTATTTTTGTATTATTACTTTTTACTTACATATTCTAGCCATGCCGAATATATTCAGAAATGTAGTATATCTTCCATAAAACTAATATTTCAAGACCGCTTTCATTACACCCTATAGATATTATGATGAAGGAGAAAATGTAATATATCATAATTTTAGAACTTTCTGCAAATCTTTTTTCATCTTCTTTCCTTTCAGTTTATTCGATTAGAAGTAAGTTCATATCATAACTTAAGACTAGGGATCCTTTTCTACCTTGGAAATAAAGATGCTACAAAAAACATGGAATATGGAATGAATCCGAAGAAAGTCGTACTCATAACGATGAGCAGGTATGTATATATTCATAGTTTAAGATAATGGAACCGGTTCTCCACTCTTGAACTGGAATGGGAGAGGAGTAATGCTTATTCTTTGCACACATAAGTACACACACTGCAGAAAAGCTACTTTGATTTATAGTACAATCTCGATTCCACCTAGCATCCAACCCAGCCTTAAGTAGCAGTTCTGGTAGCTCCACGGCGGAAACAACAACGGAGTGTTTGAGTACTAGGAAAAATTTTAAAGCATTTTTCACTAAAATCTATTTCTAAGCATTTTAGCACAAGTAACATGCTTAGGTACATACATGGGTAGATTTTTAGATTGAAGCCCTTGTCTACACGGGCTCCAGAACTTTGTTCGTGTAACTTTTTTTCAAACAGATACATTGTAAATGTGGAAAGCTGGAGCAAACTCGTGCTTTTTATCGATTGAGAAAGCCTTTGAAATTCCATTATCACTCAATCTAAATTGAAAAGCTATAGTTATGATGCAGTGCCAGGTGAAATGAAAAACAAGAAGCCAGAAGAGTGCACCAAGAATTTTGTTATATCTCCCTTTTGTACATACTTATTATGTGGCAAAGCCCATTCTAATGAAACCCAGACTTTAGAAATGAAGTGTCTGTAGTTTTCATTGTCTCTGAAAATTGTAAGGCTTCCTGCCAAATACCACTGTATTATACCAAATTCACTTTCTTTCTCTACATGAGAAGAAAATTACGCGCAACATGACAATAGTGTAATCAGTGGAAACAAAACGTGGCTAAAAATGTAAAGCTTACTTTAGAACATCATGTACATGCTTATGTATATATTCATAGATATAAACGCAGCCATAACATTTTATTTTCATTCTTCACCGCACTCACACAAGTTTTTCTACGAGCTTTGTAACTGCAGGAGAAATGCTTCACCCTTCGATTGACTGTCACATGTATGGAAAAGTTAGCAATTAAATCTATCACGTTGGCAACTGGATTGACACTGTCTGCATAAAATAATGTATATTATGTGTATACTGTATTCAAACCAGTTTCAATTGGGTCAATGATCCAATTGTTCACAATCACGCCATGCGGCAATCTTGACGTCCAATGAGCACCTTGTATAACACATTAGAAAATATCTCAGCAATGTCATTAGTTTTTAAATTAGCTGTGCATTAAAATTTCGATAAGGTGATCAGGAATTTGGTAAGTTTAAAAATAGAAAATTACTTCTGTGCTCACGTCATACCAACCTAATTACGTATAAGACAAAGGGTAACGGATTGCAATGCTACATTGTTATGTCATTCTTCTAAAATGTAATACCTACACTTCTTAAAATATTATGTCGCTGCAAGCTACTTTTTCATGTGTATTTTAAGCATCATCCACTGAAAAGCAACTACACGGGTTTATTTTTTGTGAAATGGGTAGTCTATTCAATGTGAATATAAACAGTCGTAACGACGATGAATTGAGGTTGAAATAGCAGCTCAATATTCATTCATAGAGTCGCTTACATAGTCTGTTCAGGAAAATACAATGCACTAAAAGGTTTTTAGAGCTAAATTTGCGAAGAAAATGACAGCAGGCTGTACATGCATGCTACGAGTCTACATGATGGTCAGGAGATGAGTATAAAATTTATTCCTCGACGTAGCACATCCAACAGTTCAACTCTCAGTCAGCTCTCATTCTCCATACATAATGTTATATTTCTATCGAGCTTCTCTCTGCCACGAAAGAGCTCATGCTGATACTACATTCATTTAGGCTTCATATAATTTCGTTGTAGTCATCTTGCTTCTTCTCGCAGAAACGTTTACGGTTTGAATTGAGCCAGTGAAAGAGTGTGTATGCTAGTGAGTGAGAGAGGAATAACGTGTTGTTGATCGAGAAAGTCATCACTTGTTCAACCAAGCCATGAACATGTAGGAAATGGATGAGCAAGAAAAGCATCAAACATTACTGTTGATATTATACACATCCATGTAAACTTTCATATTTATTGAAGTCGTTGGTGAAACTGAAAAGCTATAAGAAATATTTACTATAGGACTACACTTATGAATCACCAAAGTCAAGTTATAAACACTGCTCCATTGATGTGGCTTGTTGAAGGCAACGTAATTTGCATGAACCTATTATAATGCACGAAATACAGCTAGAGTGCAAATGACGCTGTAACTTTCATCTTCACGTATAAAATTGTAAATATTTGAAACAAAGCATATATCCATGCATAGCTCACACACATACCAACTCGAGTAGAACTACTGAGCCTTATATACCAGACATTTTCTGTGAGTCTAACTCTATTCAGGTATGTATCTACATTCCCCACGTGCACACAAGAATCCATAATAGTATGCATATAACAAACTTGTTTAATTGCGATATAATGATAACGATAAGCCTGCATGATAACGAAAAATAACGTCCCTGTCGTTGTACTTGGTTGTTCTCTGCTAGAATGGAATCGTTTTCTTTCTTTCTCTGAGTTTTTTCTAACGTGGTGTACTTACGGGTCAGTTTAGATTTGTGAGTTTTTGGATTCAGTCCGTCAGTTTTTGCGTTAGTTTTGAGACGATGATGATATAATAGTAAAAAGTCTAGAAATTATAATATGCATCAAAACCATTTAGTCATCATGAATATACAATAGTGTAGTATATCTAAAGTGAAAATAATGTGATATGCCTGTATAAAGATTATCCAGCTGAACTAATAACCAATTTATGAATATGGATGTTGGAGCTCTTGGCGCTCCATGCATGTTTGTCGGATGAAGGAAACTCGCTCCCATTTTATAGATACTTAGCTGTTTGGTGAATCTTATGTACATGCATGTGTAAAAGTAAATGTACTGTTTAATGACTAAAAACTGCAAATAAGCATAACAAAAAGAGTGAAACGGTGAGTGGGAGGTTGGGAGAAGAGGAGGTAGCTTTTTGTACGTAGTTTGTACATCAGCTCACATTATATGAAATATCATGTAACGTAAACGCATATTTTGTACACTTTTATCAGTAATACGCGAGTTTTTGAGGCTGTAAGCAAATTTGCTTCATACATATTCCCATCCTCGTTACATGACGGATTACACCGCAACTGTGTTTATACCATGAATTATGTACATACCTGCTTGCCTCCTGTAATTTAACATCCTGGATACACAGCAGTTCATATGGTTACATGAGGCATCGCACGATGAATGTCCTTTTTTCCTATCTCACTCTCACTTTCTCTGAAATCATTACTCATTCCTAGGACGCGGAGGTATAGTTGGGAGCAGATAGTCTTTTACATTTTGTAAAAGGTTTTATATGGGGGTATTGACTCGTATATTATAAAATAGTTCAAATTTTGGATATCCCGTTTTATTGTTGGTATGCTTTTGACTTGAAAATCATATTATTATGGTATGGTGAAAAGTAATATAAGGAGGAGGTTCTTGAAAGACTGATTTCTCATGGAGGAAGTTTTCACTGCTCCTCTGCAAATCGTGTTTTCCAGGTTCATCCGTAGGTTTGCATGGGTATTAAAATTCATATTAGGCACACCAAGATTTGCGTGTATCTGCAAGTAAGGAAAGAAGAGAAAACATGCATAGATAAATGCATGTCTCCATATATTTATATGGAGACGTGTGCATAAAGCCTTGTTTTTCATATTCCGGCTTAACAGTTGGAATATAATTTGAAAACTCTATTAAATGTTGGTGGAACTGGTATCTGCATTTATGAGCAAAAATATGGATCCGACATCTCATCCCACATACATGTCTCGACTATATGCATACATTTAATGAATATATGTATATAAAATGAGCTATAAATACTTGGAACATTTTGAGTTTGCAACTGACTGCTTAAATAATATGAGAGACAGCTTAGACTTGTTTTGATTGCTGATTACTAGCGATTGGATACCAATGCTATTATGAAAACGTACATAGCAATGGTCGTTGCTTTTCTCCCCTTCTATATATCTCTCTCTCTCTCTCCCTCACTTTCATACATTCACTCGCTCAAATTTCCTTATACACAAACTCTGTAAGCAGAAGACTTGAGCAACGTGTGGTAGAAGTAGAAGTTGGTGGAAATAAGTGGTGGAAATAGGAACAGTGGTGTGGTGATAGTATGCTCGCTCCTCCACTTCGCTCATCTCATTTTATTTCATCTCATCCCAAAAACTGGCCAAACTTTCTAATTTCTACAGTTTCCCTAAAATTTATGTTCTGTTAGAGCTCCCTTTAATGCTTCAGTCTGGGTTATAGTTTCACTTGTGCTTTTGTAACCCTCGGAAAATTCTGTCGAGACCAAATTCACAATCACACTGACTGAAAGAGAGAGAGAGAACAAGCATAAGCAGAAAAGTAGTAGTCAGTAGTCAGCACACAAGTCTGCTAGTAGTAGATGACTTCAACAACACTGTACTACCACACAGTCATTGATTATTCCTCCTTGTTTCAACACAAAATGACTTTCATGCATGTAATTTATGGCTAAACGTATCAAAGTCAGACCTTTTGCTACATATGTATATCTGGTGTTTATGCACACTTTATAGATGGTCGCTCTCTATGTCGATACATAAGCATTGAACCACAAACTTTCAGCCATAATATTAAAGATGGACCCTTTCTTTATATTATTATGACGGGCCGGGGACTCACACTGCAAGCATGTTCGTTCCATATTAATAATATTTTAGATTTAGATTGGACAAGTTATCTGATTATGAATTGTCCTTTATAATGATCCTACATACTTGAGCTGATAGCATGCTTCCGTTCAAGATTGTGCACAAATCGGAAACCGTCTTCGTCATCTTATTTTCAGCCAATCATGTTTCAGAGTTATGCATTCTCAAAATTTTCATGCTCCCTATATTGATTTTCTTAAAATGTCTCCCACAAGAAATTGAAGTTGGGGCATTGGCTTGGCTAAGTAAATGGAAAGGGAAATCCATAATCACGAATGAACAATGTACAGCACCACCAACACTACCTTATTGCCTGTTGTAAGGAAGAAGTGCGTACCCTTTTTGACGCATAACTGATTCAAAATGCAACGTTTTTTACTTTACTATAAGCCTCTTCTTACTCAAAACGGAGATTGCAGCAGAAAATTAGAATTCTGAAACAAATCAGTATTTCCTGACAAAAGGATTCAGAGATATTACGGTATCATTACATCACCGCACTGATAGATAAGCTAGTTGATGAAAGTGAAAAGATTTACCTACTTCCCAGAGGCACAATAGTGCTAAAGCGGCCTTTCTGTTCCGCTAAACGATGATAAGGTATAAAATAGAAGACTCATGGTCGGCAGGGGAACAAGTGAAATTCGTATTATGTATGATGCACAACTGAAGTAGTGCTACATCGTTTCATTTTATAGTTTAACATACACATCCTTTTGTACAGCGAAGACGCTTCCTTCATGCCCCTTTCTTAACAAACTCCTCGAGTAAAACATGGAGAAGCAAGAGTTCAGCATAAGAGGTAAGTGATGTATGGCAGAATTTAGCAAAAGCACGCTACTCTTTTCCATCTCTTCCTTTTGTATTTTTTGCCGGCCTTTCTTTTCTCAAAGGTAAGTGTATAGTTATACAACGTATGTATGCAGTGTTGAAAAGTGAACGAGACAGGGAAAGACGAGATTTTCCCCTTGTCTTGTTCCTCTTACTGTCTCTCATTGTCAGTACATTCATATAGAAAACGATGCACAATTTTATATACACATCTTCATGCTTGTGAGGAAAAAAAACGGATGAGTTATAAATGTAAAAATGTACATAGGTCATCAAGAATGTGATGTATGTACTTATATCCATACGTAGATACACACCTCCGTAATGAGGCATAGAAGCGGCTCTCGCTCCGATGCGAGAACAACATAATGCACCTTCAATGCCACAAAAGATACACTCATTCACTAAAGTATATAAGTGAGGGTCCGTAACGTTATTGGGAGAGAGTTGTTATATGAAAGGAGAGCAAAACAGACAAGAGAAGAGTATCCAATTTTTCTACATTTCTCTTCTCTATTTTTTCTTCTGCTTCTTCCGATATAGTACATCTATCTCTCATTGCGTCTCTTTTTTCTTTCTCTTTTCTTTCTTTGCTCGACCAGTCCCAATCTGGTTTTGTGTTATATAAATTAGAAGCTACAATTTTTGTGTAGTCAGCTCCTATATTTCAAGACAGAAGGAGATGACGACAAGTTAGAAAGTTAAAGTTAGAAAGTAAAGTGAAGGAAGAGCAAAAAAAAGTTGAAATGAGCAATAGTTGGTCGGCTACTTTTTTCATCGTCAACAACAGTCATCCACATGGAAGGAATAAATGCAGGAGAAGAAATCTAAGTAGCTCATATAGTTTCTTCACTGGCTTGCATACGTACATACATAATCAGTATTTTGTATACGCTTCAGAATGAAACCCTCTTAAAAGGTAGCCGAGAAAAAAATGGGCATATGCAACATAGTTAAAGGGAGCCAGTATGGACGTATGTATGAACGTTACATATAAATAAGTATAAAAGCAAGTATTTAGAAATTCTAAATATTGTAGTGATAGCGCGTGGTAATGCTAGCAGTAAGTAGAGCTACTAACTTTCATCAATGTAATAATAGAGTCTTTTATTCCTTCGACTTACTTTTTACATGTTTAAAGGAGAAAAACTCTGTTGTATATTATGTCTTTGCCTTGCACTTTTCTACTTAGGTAGTTTTACCTTCATTATATAGTAGATTGCGATTGAACCTTTGATACGAAACCCATTACTTACATACAGGAGCTGCTTCGTTTTTATTGGCGTCTCTTGTGCATAATACACATGCATATGTATGTGTGTGTGTATGTGTGGATATGAGTGAAACTATTTAACCACACTACTTGTGATCTCGTAGTAAAAAGCATTTTTTTCAACTTCTTTGTCTGATTTTACTAAGACTTTTGGAAAAGGGCCATTTTAATAAACTTTCAGAATTTGCTGCTTCCTTACTATTACGCTGATATAAACTACGGCTCTCTTTCTCTCTCTCTGTATAAGATATTTTAGTACAAGAACAAAATTCCGAAAAAGTCAAGTAACTCTCCAGAAGTGGGTTTGAGTTGAGTGAGGGCTCTTTCCAAACACACACACAAGTATGTGTGACGCTTTGATATGGTTGCCTTTTGCTTTGAGTCTTTCCACTTTTATCATTATCAAGAGCTTTGCTTTGCAGAGGTTCATGTGGTCGAATTTTGAATCGAGATAAAAAAGAAAGTCAAACATACACATATTCTTATACACAATACATTGTTACAAAAGGTGCAACCACACTAAAATCACTTTTGGAGAGCTGACATACTTCAATATTATGGGCCAAAATTAATCAGCTAACTGACTGTTAGCAATGCATGTTACGGCACATGAATGGGCTAGCACTCTTGTGAAAAATTGTACGCTCTACAACTATCAACTATCGGCATAGCATCCAGAACATTTATTTATTCAGAGATATAACGGGATTGTATTATGAAATAATTTATTATGGGAAAAACGCTTGTTTTTGTTCATAGAGTCCTTCCAGATTTTGCGCAGTTTTGGACTAGCGTTGGTGGAAATTTGTCTGTATGAAAACAATTAACGAGTGCCTGCTTGCATGCTGTCTAAAGACCTCTAATAACAAACTAAACCATAGTCTCGCTGCATGTTATTTTGCAATTATGACCAAGAAGTAAATGCTGCTGGCTGGCCTCCTATTGAGTTGAAGATGATACAACGTTTTCTTGTAATTTTGTGCATAATTGTATTTTAGTGCTGCTGTGATTTTGATCGAGGCTCATTTAATTTACTTGGTTTAATACTCTTCTCATCCTACTTCGGTTTACTAGTTGACCTTTCATATTAACTTGTTGTATCGATTTGTCATATATCATTAAATCCCCACTTTACTAGAGTGAAATCTATGCGACCTCCAATAAACAAGTTTGACTAACACTATTCTTGCCAGGCAGACAGGAATGAACGCGTGGCATGAGTGTCTCCTCTGTATATGTCAGGCTCATTCTTCATACATGAGGTAATAATATTGATGCATAGTTGTCATGTAATGAGCATTGAATATGAAAATTGTCTAGAATGCCACTGGAATTACTGTTTCACTCGAAATAACCATTTCATCCGGGTCCGGGTATTGACCACAACCATTTCTATCGCATGATATTAGAGTTTTGTTGTAAGAAACTACCTCAATTTTGGATTTCCACAAATTTCATTGTTTGAAGTACAAGTTGGGTGACTAGAAGAGTAGCGTGTGCTCTATTCTTTCTCGTATCAATCATTTTAATGTGGAAACAAAATCTCATTAATAAATCAATAATTCAACGCTACAACTTCATGATGGTGTCCGGCGCCAATAAAAACTACTGCATTTCCTTGTATTCACTTCATTTTAGTTAGAGGTCATTTTGTATTATGCAAAAACGGAGACGCGTGCCATAGTTAGCATGAAAACAACTTCATTAATATCGCTTCAGTTTATTCAATCCAATCTAAGCGATTAGTGAATTTAAGTAAACTAAGCAATTTATCTTGGTTCGATGTAACCTTGACTTAATTCCTAGCACGCATCTAAATTCGCTATTTTATTTTCAATGTATCTTCACAACATCTCAAATTGTTTTTAATCTGAACATAACGATATTTCACTTTTGGAAAAATAAAATCCACTTTTTTTTACGTTCATTGTTGTCAGAGGAAGCTGCATGCCATGCTTCACTAAAATGATGAGATAGTAAACACAACTTGTTTTGATGCAGGATTTAGGGTGAGCAAATTGGGGGTGAGCAAGTAACTAGTAAGCATAAGTACATCATTGTGGAAGTCCACATTTTTGGAAAAGTACAGTGGTAGCTTTGTTTTGGGTACTAGTGAGAGCGAAAGGGTTCGCCTCTATTATGCCTAAGGTTTCAGAATATTTTCCATTTTCTGAAAAAAACAACGTAATATGACAACCATAGTTTAGTCATCACATTACCAAATACATTTAAGAGAATCTTTTCCATAATTACATAAAATCTAGCGCGCAGATGCTCTTTCTGAAAACCAAACAAGCATCTCACGAGGGAAAAGCTGATTCATAACCAAGAGCATTTGAGTCCAATTCCCTGAAATGAAGTTATTTCAACTCACAGAAAAGCTTGTACTGGAAAAACTTGCTTTCAAATAGCTATCGATGAATCATACATTTAATCAATATGCATCAGATTAAATTAATATTTATCCAGTGGTCTAATGGACTTTTCCACATTTGACAAAGCGGAGAGGGCCCTATATAGATAAATAGAAAGAATGCTCATCCTTTCTTAGATTCTGGACCCGTGTCTTGGAGTGAATTTGATGGAAAATGAAGTGCTACGCAAGAGTGAAAAGAAGGAAGATGATGGTAAGAATTATTAGATATAGAATGCTATGTGATCATACGTCAAAATGTTGTTGTCTCCTATGCATGTATATGTATTGGCATTGTCATTGGTGCTACATCTCGGCTCAAAGCTTTGTAAATTGTCAAGACTTGTTCCATGAACTCATGCAAGTGTGTGACTGAGGATTTCCTCTGTTGTATTTGTTATTACTTTTATCAATATTCGAGAAGTTTCTGCCCTCCTGATGTTGACGCGAGATCGGAGAAACTAAGCTTGCATTAGAAGTTTTTGTAAATGCGAGTCAACTCAAGTGTAGATGGGAAGCTATTACAGTTATAGAGTTTCTGCTTCTGACTCTGTCGTTTACGAATGTACAATGTATTCCCACCATTATTTTCATTATCATCATGACTGCACTTGCCCGTGATGATGACTATAAACTATAACTCATAACATCATATATATTGACGAAATAGTGTACATTATATTATCTACCCTTTGTGTTGTCGGCAAAAGTCTTTTGGCATTGAAAATACAAAGACCAGTACCAAAATGAAAAAAAAGGGAAGAAATGTACAAAATATCAAGAAAAAATGTGTCCGTAATTCCAAATGAAAAAGGGATAATAAGTGTACCACATATTACTATACGAGACAAACAAGTGTGAATGCACATACGTATCACATGCATATTATCATTCCAAAAATGTATTAGCTGACACAGTATATGCATAACGGGATTGTTTGCATCAGAAGGGAAGGCCTACCAATATTTCACATCAGTTGTGCTCTCTCCGTCCTTTCTTCCAGGTTCATCTTTAAAAGAAAAAAATGATGTACGTCCATGTAATAGTATTATTACGACGGAGTTGGACTTGGACAGAGTTTTTGGCTGACGATGTCGGAAAGTAGAAGAAAGTTGCTGGGAGTTTGATGAAAATGAAAGCCGCGAGTCCATCAGTCTTTTGCCTGAGGTCTGAAACGGATACGAAATGGGGATTTCTGTTGGTACGTATGTTTTTTCTTGCGCTAAGAAAGTAATCTGCAGACAAAATTGTGACGGATATGATATCTGGATAACTATTCAGTCTATGAATAGAAAGTTTGTACGCGTTATAAGGTTATGGAATCAAGAGAAAAAAAATCATCAAAAATACGTACATCCGTAATGTATGGTGGAGCTCATCGAATTATTTGATAGGCTTTAGGCAACGTGCACCTTGACTCTGCAACCAGTTTCACACTTTTATCTCCTCAAGTTGGAAATTACTCCAGTGAAAATAATGTTTCCGCTCCCAATAGTTTTACGAGGAGGAGCTCCCCTGTAAATAAATGGTAGGATGGTACACATGATTACATAAAGTTGTAGAGATTCTCATGAATCATGTACAATGTATGAAGCTTTGATTTTATGCCATTCTGAAAGTGAAAATCGTCATTGCTGCCCATCATTCTGCAGTGAAGAAATAAAGTGTGAGAGTGTGATGGGACCACAAATGGATGTTAGTTCATATACCCCTAAAATCTAAAGGAGTTTGCTAATATGCAAAACTCCCGCATGGAGTTGCTTAATGTATTTTTTATTCAAACGTGTCATTACTGCAGCTGTAATGTGTACTGTTAATAATAAACAAAAAATCATCATCAAGATAGATAGAGATAGAGGACATATAGGAAAGAAGATGTCTCTTTACAGCGATATATATAGGGAGTAATCTGATGCAACTATCTATCTATCTTTGATAATAAGCACATGGATATGATATAATTTAAGTGAATCGATAGATATCCAAAAAAGGTTGGTCCTGGTCCACTTAAAGGTATGTAAGGATGTACGAATGTCGTATTTCATACAAGAGCTGAAGCCCATGAGCATATTATATAGGTTCTATTTGCCACAAAATTGTAAATGGTGCTACATGAGTGGTTAGCAGGCAACTACACAGCTTGTAAGTGTAAAACGGCAACCTTGTGTGAGCTCCTCGCGTATATTGCCTTGCTGCCACCACGGCAGCCTCTCCTGCTTGGCTAAGCGAGAGCATACAATGTTCTTTCTGGTTTCTGAGACTGACTAACTGAGAGTTTGAGAATTGAGGAAAAGCTTGAAATATATTATGGAAAAAGAAATTGTACGATCAAGGGAAGGCAAAGGTTTCCTGGATTTTGAGTAGTTGTGGTAAAGCTTGCAATAAAGCTAGAGTTGAGTGAGTTACGGAGTGAGTGAGGAGCTTTTCGTGGTGGTGGCAGTGGCACCAGAAAATTCTGTCCGTTTCACTTGCTCTCTGTCTCCCTATTTCCTCTCTCTCTCTCTTTCTCTCTCTCAAAACTCTTTTCTTCAGTATTAGTTAGTATAGAAGCGGTCGCGGTAAAAGAAGCAGCAACAGCACCAAGTCCAGTCCATATCAAAATATCTTCGTTATCGATTTTCCCCCTTCGACTCAACTTGAATTCCCTTCTGATGAACAATCTCCGCCTCTCAGTTTTTCTTCATGTTCTCATTATTATTGACTGATTTCACATCGACTCTCCAATCCAATTGTGAAGTTGCCTCTTCAATACATTCTGCGAGAAACAAGGACTTTTCTACATACATACACGCATATAATATTATGGACATCCGTATATGCCAACTCGTTTTTATTATTTCAATGCTTTTAGTTCACTTCACCGGACAAGCAAACACGGTGGTTGTTGTGAATTTAGATGAGGAGTTAGAATGCAAGATACCCCACATATTTTATATATCATAATGTAGTACCCACTCCCATGAATTCTCACAAATATTCATATTTTTATATAAAACTTGAAAGGATTTATAAAAAATAAAAGAAATAGCGAAAAAATGTTTCATAAAGTTGGATTATGCTGGAATCGCAGTGTAAGCCCAGGTATGATAATATGATGATAAAACGAAATAAATCAAGTAAGCTTTATGGTTTATTTTTCTCGCAGTTTTTTCGTTATACTCAGGGAAACGGCAAACTTTTAGAACTTGATTAATATGGCATTATATATTCCTGATAAAAAGCCCTCGATATTTTTTACCTCTCTAGTAAAACTTCCAATAACATTTCGCTCATTCCTCTGGAGTTGTGTTTGCTAGTTTGCAGAAAAAATTTAGGACACTTTATACTATTATTGACTTGATTTGCATTACGTCAGCAATGAAAAACAATGTTACTTAAGTATATGGTGGTAAATACTTATGTTGGCGTTGAATACTGTTGGGCTAGCGCTCTTTATTCCATGAATGAATAATAGTTTTAGTTCTACATTTTACTATTCCCAGAAAGGTATTGAGAAGTGAGTCACCTTATTTGATTTTCCAGTTTTTACGGCTCCATATACATAGAAAAAGAAGGAAAATGTTTCAAACTAGCTAAGCAAAAAATACTCGCTAGGATTCTTCTGATGGAGGTAATGATAATGGAATTAAGTCAATTTCTTAGAATATGACATTTCAGGCATCTAACCAACACTAAAGAAAGGTCTATATCCATATATTTGGGCTTGTATGACTGCTTGGTGTTTATCGTTTTGTGTGTTGCTACGAGTAGATCAAAACCCCCAGTTTAAGTGATTCAAGAAGTTGAAACTATTCTTCCAGAGAGAGAGAGAGAGAGAGAGAGAGAGAGAGAGAGAGAGAGAGTTCAACGCGTTAGTTGCTCGTCAACTGCACCATGCACAAATAAACATGGGAAAGCATCGCCTCGCAGGCTGTGAGCTGCGAGAATGCTTGGGAATAGTATCCCAGCTCACGCACTCAATGAACCCAACTCCATTTTCATGAACACCTACTCGTTTCTTTCTTTTCCAGGAATCGCACTGAAAGCGAACTTGTACTCCAGGACCGCAACGGATGTTTTTGTCCTCTGTAACCTCTCTGTACTTTCATTTTACCTTCGTATCCCGTGATTTAAATGTCATATTTCTGGTTGACGTCTGTCACCAAAAATTTTCATCTGTAGAAGAAAGAAAAGGGTCTGTATTAAAACGATGATTTAGTTTGATTACAGAAAAACGCATTGGATTACCCTGCTTCAACCAAAACTTTTGAGAACTAAGGAAAGCATGAGCAGTGAGCACGTTTCCTCTTCCCTGTCACATCAATATGCATAGATTTAATATGTGCAAACATGAGGTACCACTGTGCCATGGTACAAGTTGCCCAAGTGTGCTTTCACACCACTTGAGGCACACTACAACACTTACCTTTCAACTATCTCTTGAGTACAAACATGACCGTGTGTGCAGTTGTGAAAGAGGTAAGAAAGGACGTAACAAAGTACATGCACGTTGTTTGTGCGTATAAATATGTATGTACTGTGTACGTATGTGTGTAGCGTACATGCATCAATGACGATTAGTAGTAAGTTGTGGAGGAGCAGTTATGTGGGAGTAGGTGATACGCCGCTTCGTTGTCCTCTGCCTTCCCTACTACAACCAAATTTTCATTGATAGACATGCACACGATTTTGTATGAGAATACAAGTACATATAACATCCTTTCTTTCATCAACAAAATACGTACGCATTCCTCTAAACGTAAGACCAGATATTATGAGCCTTTTGTCGCCCCTCTCTCATTTATTACAATCTTATTTTAATAACACAATTTCTTGTAATTTTGTTATGAATATTAGAGGACGAATTTTCGAAAAAGCTTACACTGACGATAAATGAGAAATAATGTAATTAAAATTCAATATTGCGATAGAACAACAACAGTTTTTAATTGTATTTTGTATCATAAAATGAAGATTTGAGATGGAAGACGAAAGAACACATTAAAATGTAGATGATAGTTACATTGTTAGGTTATAATTTACACAAAATTAAATGTAAACACATATACCAAGTTATATGGCTGATGGTGAGAGAGAAGATCGACCGAAACGTTGGAAAAACATTTATGTATTCGCCCGTTCGCGTTCTGTGTTTCCAGCGTATTTCATAATAAGAGTGCGAGAACGGGTGTGTTTAGTTTGTAACATTTTTGTTCGTTTTCATCGTTCTCGTCATCGTTATGTACATTAAGCTTGTATGAATAATTCGGATCCATTTTAAGCAACAACATAGCATGGGCTGGGCATCACGGCAAAACAAATGAGCCAGTCACCGCACACACAACCTCCTACTCATTATAACACAAGCATCGTTTCCTTGCTTTCTTCATACATCTAGCCTGAGCTTGATAGTAAAGTTGAGTTTTAATAATGTTATGTCACAGGATGCCCTTTGTATTTAGATAGTATGTAGTATGTATGTATGTGGGTTCGTCCATACGTATGTTGCTGCCGTATATTTTTATTCAGATGTATTTCACCTACGTAATAGCCCTGTTTACAAATAAAATAAATATATTTTACATGATTGTGTTGTTGTAGTACAAGCACATGAGCAGCACATTATATGAATTTTAAAGGAGGTAATTCTCCAAAATGTTTTCAGCCAATTTAAGCACTTGCGAATAAGTGTGTTGACTGCTTTTCTCGGTGTCTCTCTGCCTGTGTGTGTAAACATATTCTTGGTTAACTGCTTCAATTTTGTCTAGTGAGCAATGAGAGAGACAGGAAGGGACGGAGAGAGAGTAATGAAGCTTACTGTTTGAGAAGACTTGACGAAGATCTGGATAAAACATAAGCCTAAAACATACATTGCAATATGTTCAAAAATTACTTTCACCTACTGCGTTCTTACTCACTCAGCTCAACTCCATACGACACGAGTTTGTGGACGTTTTCTAAAAGCATCGTGATCATCATGGTATGATGAATATAATAACAATGCTAAAGGAGCAAGTTTTCATGCATGAATCAATGTGTGCATATTATGTGGAGCTGTTCCTGTTGTGCATTATTATTAAACCAAACCAAGGCATTTTCAGATACTCCAATTTTAGAGGAATGGAGAAAAAAAATGCAGCATTTCGTCCTATTATTTGCTACAAAAGCTGAGAAAAACGTGTGAGGTTTGTACCTACGTAAGAATGTAGTTAGTAGGAGCTACTTGTTTATGCACAATCAATTCTCACATAGCATTAATTTATAAGGAGTAGTGAGTCTTGATTGGTGTGGGTTATCTGTGTTTTCGAAATATTTTTTTTTTGCTGTGAAATCGTACATGCATTATTATATCATACTGTTATGTTGAATGGCAATGTAATGTGGAGCAATTGTCGGCATGTGAGTCATTAACTACATGTAGACATACATAATGTAGGTAGTTATATTAAACGAGTTTATTCATAAAAATATATGCATAATATGCATAAGCAGTCAATTTGAGATAGATTTTTGTTTCCGTATGTTGGCAACAAAGTTGTGTACATGCAATTTATAGAAGAGAGACAGAGAAGCGAGATACTGAGAGTCTAATGCTTTGAAATTCATAGTACCATGGATTTCATACATATAAATTGATAATTCTCTAAAACACCATATGCATAATTTGAATGCAGAGAGGGAGCGGATAAGGAAAGGCAGAGCGAGTCATAATAGTAACGGTGACGCGAGGTAGGTGTACTTTACTTTGAGAAGTATTATTGAGCACACACACATGTATTTTGGTGTGGATCTAAAAAATATAGGCACGTTTATATTATGCTGATACTAGTTTGCTTCCGTCGATGTTTCCTTACCCTGCAGGGAACATGAAATAGATTTAATAATTCTCCCATATTTATTCATGTGGTTTGTCCTGAAATTCAGTTCTAAACTGGCTACGTGGGAGTCAGCATACGGAGAAAGTATCAAGACTACATTTATGAAAGTTGCAAATAAAAAAATTCTTGTTTTTTTTTACTCCAGCAACTACAAGTACTGCCTCTACTGTCGTCTTCACTTTACGTTTCGATTTGGAATTTTTCAGAATTTTCCTTTCATATTCTATAGAGGCATTTCCATTTTGCCGCATAAACATATGTATATTTCACATTCAGTTAGCTTTTATGATTTCAGGTAGATCTTTGACTGGGGTGCTTTGCTTCTTAATAGGATTGTTGTCTTTGCTTGTTTTACTTTCCATCTACACACGAATCTGATGGTAAAACTTAGTCACAGTCAGAGTATACGTAGGTACATATTGTAGATGCTCAAGAGGGTGCTGAAATTTTCATTTCATTAGTTATTGTATCTTTTTAATCCTGATGTACAAAACTAACGCTCAATCCACAACTACGGAGCGTCGGACGAAAGAATGATAATGGAGCTAGAGCTGTTGCTGTATTTGGATATCTAATGGTGTGGTTGAAGTCTTAACTATTATAAACGTTATCTGCTCACATTAAACATTGCTTTTTCACGAAACTTAAGTTAAAAAACCAATGGAATATGCATGCGAACGGCTTTGTCAATGTTTAGCTATTGATCGTCCTCCACATATTACACGCTCTCTCTCCTACGTGGTAGTAATAATGAATGCATTAACTTAGCTCAAGGTTCTACATGATGTATGAGTTCATGCTTCATAATAAAATGCTCACTTTGGAATTACTAGAAGTAGTTAAGCTAGGAGCACAGCTCGCAATGTGGGAGCATACGAGTTTCATCTATTAAAATCACATCGTAACGCGTTAAAATTTATGGGATTTTAGAATGAAAGTGGAGAACATAGGTATGTACGTAAAAATATGGCGTTGGCGGTGGTGGCCTATTTAATAACAACAAATATCAATCCAATCCAATGTACGGTTCCTTCCTTTTTCACATGGGTCTTCCAGTCCCAGCAACTTTCTGCATAGAAGGCTAAGAGAGGATCGTATAAATGAAATAAAAGCAATAATGCCGTTTTGAACTATGAACTAAAAAACTTTGTATATTTTTCATTGACGGCAAAGTTAGATTCATATAAAAGTTGAATGACTGTGTTACTCATGATTTTAAGTACATTACATTTTTGTGCTGTACTTAAAAAGAAGAGAAAAAAGTTTGTTCCATCAATTCAACTTAGTTCCACTGAAATATTCTGGAATACTAGCGGAAAGTTTTGAAATAAAGCATCATGAGTCGCCACCATCTCCGTCATCATCTCCTAAAAACCAGTTGAAAATATCTATATGCCCATGATTGCACATATTACAATAAAATATGCCATGTATGCTCTATCCCCTTACATCCATATACTTTTGTGGCCAGGCATGTACGCGTGAATGTATACCGAAACAATGTTATGTAGACGTGAGTGGTCTGTCTCAAAGACAGAAAGTACCAAAACTCATGAAGTAATTTCTGAAGAAAATAGACAGCTACTTTTACTGAGCGTTTGGTGGGAGATTGTGTTGCCTGGAGAAAGTTGAAAGAAACTAGGAAAAAATCATACATGTAGGCCACAACATCTTGAGGTATTAAAGAAAGTTGAACAAGTAAAAGGCATGTCAAACCTTTAGCATCGTTTTCAGCACAAGAAAAAACTATGAGATTTTTATTACGTTATGAGCTCGTGCACTTTCAAGGATTGCTGATGGAACGACAACATTCGTTGTCATATGCGTAAACATTCATAGGTTGCTCGTGATGCGAATGTCAGTGCGACTCCAGCTCTGCGACATACTCACAGATAATCTTGAATATTTCTCTAAATCTCATTTCGTACCATTCTAAATGGCCAAACTCTATAAACTGTTTCGCTTTGTGTGGATGGTTCAAACTCTACTCCTACACGTTTCGGTGCTTATACTAAAGAATGATCACAATCAATCAAACAATCAGTATCCACCATGCTCTTGTGGTGTATATAGATGCTCAACATAAAATTCGTAATATTACACATTTGCTTTGCAGTACAAGCGAGCCAGAAGAAAATTTTTGTAGAAGATAAATAAGCTCATGGTATCGAAGTTGCTACGAACGTGCCCGATTAAATCTTTCTCGTGATCCATACAAAACATTTGAAAAATAGCTTTCAGTTTCCCAAACTTTGTTTGTGTACTTGTCAACGGACATCATATCATACTATATACTTTTGTCAAAACATTCACAATGAATTTTATACAGAACCAAGTTTTAATTCGCTGTCATGTGATGAGTTTATTCTTTATGCTATGAATTTTTTCATGTGTGCCTGGAGGGTTCTAAAAACTTTTATTAAGGTTTGGTGCAGCCCTACAGAATCTTCTGCTGCGCTGTAGCCATGCTACAGGGTGAAAATCGGGATATTATATGTTAAATAGGAAGATTCTGGGTCTTCTTTAAATGCGTTACAGGAAGATTCTGCACCCATGGTTAGGTGACTATCCGTCCTGATTAAACGCGTTACTTAACTTTTATAAGTATGCAGGGTTACATTTGACGAACGAATCGAAATGAATGGGTCACAAATATCCCAAAAAGGCTTAGCTTGTACAACACGAATTGGATAAATTATTCCAACGATCTGTCCTACCTACCTTCCTACATGAAAAATTTTTTTGTGTCAAATACTATGTCAGTCTCTGTAATTTTTTCAGTAAAAATATCAAATAAATTATTTGAAAATTGAGCCAAGACATCATTATTGGTTCCTTACTACGCTACATGACTTATCTGAACGGAAATTTCACGCAAAACGTTGGTATGCATTCACACATGCATGCATGCAATTCATGTCGTTTTATTTTTCATCAAACTTTCTATTAGCATAATATATTGTGTTCAGCTACGATTGGTAGTTCTGTTCATATATAAAAATTTACAATTAGAATTGTTAGAAAAGGTTAGCGTAAAAACGCAAAATAAACCTGCACTAAAGTTGATTATGAATTAGTTACGCTGCGTACTAGTTGGGGAGAATACGTATATAAAAACATTTATATGGATAAAATTGTCCACTAGAACAATTGAGAGCTATTGTTTGATAAAAAGTTGCATATAAATGCTAATTGAGATGGGAAACAATGAAGCAGCATAGGAATGTGAGCGACAACAGAACGGGAGCAGGTTGGCTCAGTTCAAGCTCATTAGAATAAAGTACTTCATAAAATTTTAATTAGCAGAAAAAACAGACACAGATGTTAATTTGTGTGTAGCTTGAATTAGCTGTAAAAATTGCGAACATAAAGGTATGTGTAGAGTGTTGTTAGAGTATAGCTGGATTCTTTAATAAGCTGGGCTTTTGTTACTCGCTTGTATAATATGTACATTTTCACAATATTGTCACTATGGAATGACAACCAGTTTGTCCATATTCAATCCTGTCACTCCTACACTATACCAACGCACATTATAGATTTATATGTATACATCGTTAGTCGACAGCTTTTCATTTGAATCATTGGAAGTTTTACTTATCAAAAGGGTGATGTGAGGTGCGATTCATGCGATTGTTTTGGAAACATAAAATAAAATATACTCGTAGTGCAAGAAGGGCAACGTCAATCCTTTCAAATAGGATATTCCAGGCGGCGACGAGAACACTTGTCAGAATAATTAATTTTGATTAAATATTTATTATTAAATTAATTTATCCAGGTTGACAAAGCCGTCATTAGCATACAGCAATTAATTTCCAATAAATACTGACAGTTGTCCCCAATGCAGATTGGAGAAAACATATTGAATCTTTGGAGTGAATATTTTTCAGCCAATGAAACAGGATCGCAAAACGACTGTTCGTATTATTAAAGACTTGCTCATTGAAATCAGAATAAGAAGAACCTTTGCTTTGAATCAAGGGCTTACGAACTGCTTACAAATATTCGGCATCCGTCCCATCAATATGGGCTTATTAAAAATGAAGCAAGCCCCAGTAATTATGCGGACTTCAATATTTATGAAAACACTCATCTCGCTCATTTTCCTGTAAATATCTATAATCCATAAAAATAATGATGTTGGTGATGGGAACTTCTGTCCTGTATTTTAAGGCTATCATCAACACCATCGATGTAGACACACCTTCACGTTCCTAAAATTTCATTTATATGAATGCTAAAATGAGCGTCGGATTCAGTAGAGAGCTCTTGTTAACTTTCTTTTGCCTCTTTTCACTGGAATTGTTTCGAAAGTATTCCGCCCTTCACTCAAGTGGCGATTTGACAATTAATTAAGAGCTAAAACTCATCACCTAAATCATTATTTATAATACATATATATGATTTGTTTTGAGTATTTTGCTAGATCTTGACAAAAACTTCTCTTTGGTTTAGCTAAACCATTTGTAAAAAATATGCTAAACCATACATAAAATGTGTTATGGCATGCTAAATCATATAAAAATTCAACTTTGAATGAAATATTGAGAAATGCAAAACCATTTGTAGGAAAATTAATTTGTATGCTTAACCATATTTAAAATGTGTTTGGGCATGCTAAACCATACTTAAAATGTGTTCGACCGATGCTAAACCATATAAAAAATGTGTTTGGGCATGCTGAACCATATAAAAATGTATTTGGGCATGCTAAACCATATGTAAAATGTGTTTGGGCATGCTAAATCATATGAAAAAGATAAACTCCATTTGTCTAAGCTCATGGTTTAGCATACAGGAAAAAAGCACATGGTTTAGCATATGGTTTAGCATACAGGAAAAGGCACATGGTTTAGCATATGGTTTAGCATACAGGAAAAAGCATAGCATTTAGCATACAGAACCAAGCATAGGATTTAGCACACAGAAAAAGGCATAGGATTTTGCATACAGAAAAAGCATAGGGTTTAGCATGCCAAAAATTTAACAAAGCTCATCTTGAACACAGAATTTAACATTGTTCATCTTAAGCACGGGATTAAGCATTGGACATTTTAAACACATGATTTAGAATTTGGTTTTTCAGCACAAGATTTAGAAATATCTAGGTTGGTTAGGTTATTGGTTAGGTTAAAAAAATCCAAACTAACGAAAATTAAAATTTTACATTACAATGATCGCTTCACGTGTCTGTTAATGTTGGGTTTAGTATTGGTCAATTCGTAATGACCTCTCACACTAAATTAACGCACCACATTAGTATAACGGGAACCGACGGCTTTACCAGTTAAAAAACATGTAGTAGGCCGCACTGGTGTAACCGGTCCACATTGGATTTACCGGCCCACCGGCTCTAGTTCATTTTTAAATATCCGCAGCTTGACTCAGCAATGGTTGCATTCTCCAACACACAGCATTGAAAGTCAGACTAGGATAGTACTGAGAATTTTAGGGTCCGTGGCTTATTAGTAAAATGCTATGGTAAATATTGGAATGTACGTCATTTATTAACGTGTTACATAATGTGTCTCATACCGTACTGTACGCACAGTTCTCCGAAAACACGATGGCAGTTGAGCTAAATGAGCTGCCCTAATGTTTTGTCCACCTGTTTAAAGTGAAGTACAATTATGACTTGCGATGTTGCCACCGTTATAGGTTAAGCAAGCATTTTTATATTAGTAACATCAAAATATTATTTACATTCGAAGAAAGCCTATGTCTGCAATGTGGCATTAACCCTTATGTATATATAGCACCCTTCGTGTTTATCGTTGTAATTGCCAATAACTCAAATCCTACCTACATGTTTAAGTTACTATGTTCTCTAAAAAGTAAATTTGTATACATTATAAGTTTAGGAAAATGAATCTATGCCTACTACATCCATTTATATCAATCGGAAAACTTCAATTTATAAGGAAAGCCCAGAAACCTAGTAAGTTGACTGTAAGTTGTATCTTTAATCAGCCCCAAAAATAATATGCTGAAAGGTACGGATAAAAGGATATACGTATAAGAGGTTTGTGTAATTTAGTTGTCATTTGCCTTTGTTTTTTCCGTTCCTGGCTAGAAATACGTATACCGAGTTCTTTAACTTAAGTGATTAATGCTTTGTCTTTAATTTGACTTGTATTGATTCCTCTAAAACCAGCTTATTTGCGCTCATATTATATAAAATTGAATGTAGGAGGTGATCCAATTTAAGTAAATGTAAGGAGTACATTTGTACATTGAATACGTAATAAAAAGTTAATTATAAAAATTTATATGCAACTCCAGTGATAATCATTCATTGCATATTATAGGGATTTGTAGATGGTCTGTGCACGAGAGTCACTGCATGGTTATGAGTGCGTGCTCCTGAAATTCAAACTATTTAATTGAGAGTGGATGAGGATGACGTAAACCAGCCAATTCTAATACGAAATTGATTTGTTAATACAGGACAAATGTGTTATCATTGTTTGATAAATTTCATCTAGCAAAAGCCTATGTTGCAATCTAAACACAATTTTCATCAATATTTTTGTTACGACGATAGATATGAAATACACTATTGAGCAAGAGATGAATTAGTATTGGACAGGACAGGTCGGGTGAAATTGATGTTTTCAACTCTTATTTGCCGTCAATCGTGTCATGGGCTCTGATTTGATTTGAATACAAATTCAGATTACTAAAACATATATACGGAAGAAGGTATGTATCGTTCTAATCCATATATTATTATCTTGCAACTCCACGATTCATTTATATAGGAGAATTGGAGGGTGATTGCGTCATTTGGCTATGGCTCAACTTTCAATCTCCACCATTGTCCAAAAATGATTAAAATCTCTTTCATGCCGAAACCATGAATAAAACCGCATTAATTCTGTGCACATGCTGAAATATTGTAGAGCCTGAAGTTTATGGTGGTGTAATTGACTTCAGCTTCAAACTAAATCTTTAATTAATCCTTTTCTTTGCGCTTTCTGGTTAGCTTTAATAACATAAAGTCGGCAAACACAAGTGTATTTTTATTTTAGTAGTGGATAAAATCATACAAAAAAAACCGGGTCACTAATTCTATCCTTTCAGCCGTTCAATTCCCAAACCACAACTGATTCAGATAGATCAATATACTTATAGCAACTTACGGAATGCTGTTTTTGGACAATTTTGCCAATTTTTGACAAATGAGGCGATGGCAAGTGATTCTTACCACCTAGTATTTGAATAAATCTTACACGCTCTCTCAAAAACTTGATTCAGTGTCCCTACATAGCGTTTTTACCTAATGGGTCAATTTTTGTCTACCAACCATCAGTGTAGCTGTGAACAGATGTTATCAAAATTGTAGACATGCTTCTGAATTTATTAGTGTCGAGTTTTTTTTGGAGTTAACATTTTGTAACCAAACGATAAAGATAAGATGAGGATTCTTATCTTCAGCTCAGTCATCAGTCTGATTAAGAACTCAGTAAGTTTTAAAATACGGCAAAGTAATACCAAAGAGCCATTTAACTGAATCGCTCGATCTATGCTGTTAACTCTAGCACGTAATAATTTACATTATTGCCTGAAACTTTAAGCTTAAGCCAAATCAAAGCAATAGCCAAAAAAAAGGGATTGATTAGATATGGTACTATACTGATTATTTGTGGAGCTTTAGATAATGCTCACCGTGTGATAATTGTCTGTGAATGTTAGTTAGACTACAGCAAGTAATCTGCATTTCATTTCGCGTACATTTACTTAAAAACCTCGAGTTTACAGATTTTGTTTGTTTTGTTGAGAACGGGATGGGGATATAAAAAATTGCAATCGGCACTAGAGACGTAGATTGCCGAGTTTAAAACTTTAAAAAATATTTTAGTAGCAAACAAAGTTGGGATTTCCAGCCACAGATTGACATTGCATTAGGATTTCTGTCATTCTAATTTTCCATGCAAACACAAACCGCTTATATCCCATTTACCGTCTTGCTGCCTTCTATGATGCTCTCACTGTACCAAAAAGTGACTCTATTGCTTAACTAGAGAGACAAAGAGGCTAAAACGTAATGCAGACCCGAGCGTCGACCAATAGTATTGAACCATGTACAAAGACCAAACGATTTCTCTCTTTGGACACCTGGTAGATAGAGCTCCATTCGTAAATCCTCGTTGTGCACTAAATCAAGGCTTAAAGTTGAGTTAAATTCCCATCACATCTTTACCTGGGTACAAGTCCCATCCCCTTGCCATGTGCTAATTACATGGTTGCTAATATTTCATAATTAGCTATACCAAAGCTGTTCATTGCTACCAGTCGTTATCTTAAACCATTTACGAACCTTCATCTCGCTAATTGCTGCTCCATTTCATTCTAAAATTGATCATAATCAATACAGTTGCCTCTAGAATCCGCATTTTATGAAACATAACATTTATGCACTTTCTGCTGGACGGTAATGGTCAACGACAATCCATACATTTCTCAGTTAGGTAAGCATTTAAAGTCAAGTACAGGTAATGGAGAAAGGAGCAAACTGAGAAAGATAAAAGGAAACATGACATGACTATGACCAATCCACCGAAAAGGTAAACGTAAAGCAAGAGACTGCAATTGATGATGGTGATGATGTGAGCTTTTTCTTAGGTTGAAATTGAAACCCCTTTCTTTCATCCCAGTAGTAATAGTGGTAGAGGAATACACTGAGACGTGATGTGATTGCTTCTCGTTGGTTTAGTGATGTGTTGGCCAACTAGCTCAGCATTATCATCATCAGTGTTACCTTTCGGCTGCTATTATATTATGCGTATGTGTAGACGTGTAAGCAGACGGTGACGGTAGTGTGTTGTGGAACTAGCAGCCAAAAAGAGTGGCTGCATATGGCAGCAAAACCCAAGGTGGATTGAGAGTGTGTGTGATTCATGTGTGTGTATTATCCAACATCCAACTCCAACGTTCGACCATCCATCCACCATGTATTATACTCTTTTGCATTTGGTGATGATTTGTACAGGAGGCCGCTAATACATTCCGTATGCTGATCTGCTGCTGATAAAACGAAACGACAAAACAGCTCGAGCCAGAGAGCCAGTGCCAGGATATATCTGTATTACATTATTGTGTAGTGGTGTGGTATTGGGTTGGCATTCATTACATACTTTTTTGCAATCTCAGTCACAGTTGTTCCAAAAAACCGTGTGCAGAGCAGCAGGCACAATTTTTTGAAGGGAAGAGAAGAGCAGAATAAAATATGTGAATCATTTCTGTGACTTATTGCTAGCATAGTGAGTGAGTGAGTTGAACACAAGAACATCATCGAAGAAGTTGTGTCAGACTTCTTCACTTGTTTTTGTGGAAAGAAAGACTGGAATTTTGTTGTTTATTTTCAAAACAAATCCCGTTTAGTTGGCTTCTTGTTATTTTACGTTTTGGAGTCAGTGTTCAGTTTGCCGACAACACCGTCAACCGTGTTCCTCTCGGTTCCTGCCCATATTTTCCGTTTCGTTGTGCCAGGTGACACGTCACGACTAAGAGGTGACAGGAAGGATGGGTTTGACACTTTCCAGTGTACTTTCTCGCCTTTTTGGCAAGAAGCAAATGAGAATCCTGATGGGTGAGTTATAGTAACAGCTGGTTTACTACTTTTAATGAGCAATTAAGGAATAATGTGAGATGCAAGGTGGTAATGTCAAATAGTCAGGTGTATCATATGGTATGGGATGATACGGAAGTTGGAAGTAGGACTAGGTGGGCAGGTGACTCATCAATCAGAAATGTGTCTGCCTGTAGCTTAACTTTATGGCTGATAAGCTATCTCGATGGAGATGGACGATTTAGTTGCCATAATTCGTTAGAAATATGGACTTTAAATTAAATTATGTGAGAAATGAGTTAGTAGAACCAGATGATAGGTTTGCAAGGACACGTGGCAGTCCATATTTATTTAAAGGAAGTAATCAAAAGATTTATTGGTTCATTCATTTCTTTTATACTAATTATCGTATAAAGTAAAGTTTTAAAACCTTCCTTGTTTGCTCAGCCAAGACAAATCACTATTTTAAGCAAAATAGGTTTGAAATTGATATTTATAGCACACGGAATTGGTTGGGGATTTGAAGATAGTGCTGTTAACTTGAAGTGGGGGACGATTTTGAGTGTTTCTTTTTGAACTGTTTGGAATGATCAGTGATTAGCGGGAGCTGCTGAGCATTTTATGTTAGAGCGATTGTTTGGAGAGGATGATCATTTAATTAAACTATTTGTATTTCTTATTTAGTTGGACTTGATGCCGCAGGAAAGACTACTATCCTCTACAAGTTCAAGCTTGGAGAAATCGTGACAACTATTCCAACCATTGGTAGGTTTTAATAACTTTTGCTTTCTAGTTATCATGTACCTTTTCAAACTTTGCTAAAAATAATCAATCTTTAATAACACAGGATTCAACGTTGAAACCGTGGAGTACAAAAACATTTGCTTTACGGTTTGGGATGTTGGTGGTCAAGACAAAATCCGACCATTGTGGCGTCACTACTTCCAGAACACACAAGGCCTAATTTTTGTTGTTGATTCTAACGATCGCGAACGTATTGGAGAAGCGCAGGAAGAGCTTCAAAAGATGGTAAGATTTCATTTTCTAACAAAAGTATTATTAGCGACATTCTTCTTTCCATGAATCATTTAACTAATTGTTTAAACTGTATTCAAAACTATTGAATAGCTACAAGAAGATGAGCTACGGGATGCGGTGTTACTAGTCTTCGCAAATAAGCAGGATCTCCCCAATGCTATGAATGCCGCTGAATTGACTGACAAACTAGGTCTTCATGGGCTCCGTAACAGACGCGTAAGTGTACTACAACAAGAGATGTGTGATTGGGCATTAAAAATTTAATTGAAAGGAGCAGCAAATGATAATTTTGTATTTCATTTTCACAGTGGTACATTCAAGCAACCTGTGCTACCCAAGGGCATGGTCTGTATGAGGGATTGGACTGGCTTTCAAATGAGTTGGCTAAGAAATAACCAGGATTCAAGCTAAAACCCTGCGAATAAAACTAAATATTATTCTTTGATGATGAATTTTTTAATTGTGTCGATAAGTTTTTGTATAATTGGAGAGATATATTGAAGATTCAATAAGGATGTCACGTTTTTAAGATGCTATTCTAAACTGCAAAATCCCGTAATGGTTTCAAATTTTCAAAACGTTTTCTGTAGAAATCCCCTGTTTGTAAATCTAATCTGTATTGATTGTCTCCATGAACCTTCTTACCAAATAGGCAATTCGTGATGTTTGTTTTGTAAACCGTGTTTGTCGATTCTTCTATGAGTGGTAACTACTACGTACATTTCCAAATCTGTGTAACTTAATGTGCTATCATAATTTCAAAGAAAGATTTATGATGATCTGTGAGTTTGAGCGAGTAAATGGTATGTTGATTTTGTACGCGACTGTGAACCAATGTATCATATTTTAATGAAGGTATTAGTAACGAAGGGGTCGTAATTTCATATAAGCTATTTCTAGTGTACTACACTACAATACAATAGTCATTTTTCATGTTGCAATCGATATACATACATATATATGTAACTTTACTGGTTTATAGAAGTTGAAGATGTGTCATACATGAATTTTCTTTAAGCGAACGTAAGTAGATTATCAAGTCTGTTGTATTGTATTACGGCGTTTTCACATCGGTCAATTTTACTTGTATTACAATATTTTAAGATACTGCATGTTTGCTTATCGTGAGGTAGTCGCCGGCGATTAAAGACATTTTGTAAAATTGGCAACCTTCCCAGGTTTTGAGTTTTTTAAATATTATTTTATGGCATTTGTGTTTATCCATAGTAGCCGTACGTCCAAACATTTGCATGCATGAGTTTTGTGCAGTAGTTTATATCATGAAAATCAGAAATCGAACTACATGCATCTTTCATATCTTTCATTAAAACGCTCTGCAATCTCCGGCCTACATATTGATTGATAGTCAGATATCACAGTTTTTGTAGTTATACATAATGTCGTACTACCATTCCAATTTGAAAATTCATTATTCTGATTAGCGCACCTCATAAAAACAACTGTGAATATTTATCAGTCTTATATGCATTTAATCAAATGGAGTCAACATAACTCATATTATGGGAGCAGATTACAATCCGCGGTGTACATTTCACATTTTATTGATGAGCAGACGAAAAAATGGTACAAAAATTTTCAGTCACACATTTCAAATTATAATAACATCAAACATTTCACGCCAATTTAAAAACAGCAGCCTTCACATATGAAACGGGAAATCTAATTTCGTAGCAGTCACGATGAGATAATGTGTTCACTTCTTACCAGACTTCTTGATACCTCCACCAGCTACAAGATTGAAAAAAAATCATGTTAGTAAACAAAATTTTGGTTCGAAAGTTTATAACGCCTTAATGTGATAAACATTAATTAACGTACTAAGAGGTCCCTTCTGTGCGGCTTTAGCTTTCATAGCCTCCAATGCCTTCTGCTCTTCCTTTTGTTTTTGCTTACGCTGTAAGTCGTCCTGGAGATAAAGAACGTGCATACAAAGATTAGAAATTACGGTCACCAAACATTTATCCTAAATTTATCCAATTGAACAATCAAACATCATACATCATCCATCTCTTTGTTGTCCTTTTTAGGGGCCTTCAATGGTTTCTTCTTTCCTCCTGTAACAAAAATTAATTACTAATGTCATAAGTCATGTCAGCATAAATCATTGGTTGGAGAATAAGTTTCTTATGATATAACTATATAATTGAATATGACATTATTTTGCATTTACCTTCACGGCCAGACATGACTGCTGATTGATTTTTCTCGTCACAGAACCAAGATAAAAGTTATAAGATTGGGTATACCAGATTCTGAAAAATAAAAATAAAACTTTATTAATTAACAGATCATGCAAATTATCAAATGTTTACGAAAGTGCATTAACATGTTGCATAACTTGTCGTTAGAATATCAAGATCAAAGAATCACGAACTTAACAAATAAAATCAGCTCAAAGGAAAAAATAATATGTTCCACCAAAACTCATTCCAACTTTCAACTTTGCAATCAACAATTCATTATCTGTAAAAGCGTCAATAAATATTTAGTCCAACAAAATTAATCCTTGTGAAATGGAAGGTGTCAAGTATTCAATATTTAACTTTTGATTTATTCCAATGGAGTTCGTTCGGTGGTACAGTTAACTTACCCACTTACCAAGCTTGTGTTCACAGTAAGTTGCAAAAACCCTTGAAACTTCTGCTCAATCACCAATGGTAATATGATTAAATTTCTTTAAAAAGCATTGATCACTAATCCGGATTAGACCAACAACTTTACACACTCACAAAGAAGGATACAGAATGATTCAAGAGAATAACAGAAATAGTTTATAGTAGACCAGGCTTACACTTAAACAAGAAAGGGAGTACGCGCTTATCAGCCTGATGACAGAATTCAGATGTTTGTGCTGAAGTAGTTTGTTCCGTCGCCACTAGATAACTGGCTACGTTCCTTGTTTCTCCAGAAAGCTTCCTGATGCTAGCATGTATCTGCCACGCAGCTTTTCTTTTACATAGTATGAAAAATGAAGTTACCAGAAGTAGAGGGAGGGTTTTATGTTTTCTAAAATTTGCGCAGTGGTACATACCAGTATTTAACCGTTTATTATCCATCGTTAGTTTAACATAATATCACAATGGTATTATGATTAAAATAGCAGTAAAATTTAAATTAAATTATATTTTCAGAAGGTTTAGCATATCGCTAAGTCACCTAAGCTGTGAGCTGTTTCAAAAAGATACTTGTCGATGAAGATTTGTCACAATTTCAACACTCATGGGATTTGTTTTACATCGTACCTGTCGGAACTCGTCTGTCACAAATTCTGACGGCATCTTAATTTTATAGTACCGAAATTTCTAATGAGAATTGAGTTGGAATACTAGAAATTGTATGAAAATATTATTATATAACACAATACATTAAAATAAAATGTTGCAACCGTAGCATGCTTCCAAAGGAGATAACATATTCCACCTACTCGTCTCGAGTAAGGGCTCAGTTTGACCTGGAACAGTGTAATCAAATCGCGAAAGACTTGGGTATGAACTGAACTAATTCAAGTTTATTAATAAGCAACATTCGATAAGCTTCCAAACCATTATAGGATTGCGTTCCGACGAACTCCACAAGCTGGCCGATGCCCTCAGCAAGAAATGGAGGGTGACCATTCGCACAAATCAGAATCGTATTTTTGTGGTAACAAATGTGGGCTCGGAGAAGCAATCGTTTTCCTTTAGCTCATAGGTGGAATTCACGATGGAGGCCAACTACCACTTTGTACTTGGACGGAAAACTAAGGTACTTGGGAGTATTTTTTTAAATGGAAACAATTTGGGTTTTGAATTCAAGATTTCCTATATAGATAAAAAGATAGATATATTTAATTTCAGTGTTGACAGGTATCAATCAATTACACGATTGTTCTTCCAACCCTAACACTATTACAGTAAAAAAGATTTCACTACAGTTTATCCACATTACAAAATAAGATCAACGAAGAAACATGCCAGGTCAATTAATAGGATAATAAATAGGTCAATTTTTTATATGAAAACGTTTTAGAAAGAACACGTAATACGTATGAAAATGGAACGGTTCTTGAGATAGAAGCGTTTATCGACCGCTTTGAGCTACTCCTCGCCCTTAAAACAAAGAGTATGACGACCTATATTTTGCTACCACGAGATTAAGCTACCAACTTCCCTAAATATTGTGGTACATCATGCTTTAGCATTATTTAGCGTTATTTCTAATTGCAGAACAATTAAACTGATAATCTAAAATATTTTTGGGAAATAAATGCATGTCATAGACTAGAAAGAGCGGTGACTGGACTTCCTTACAGTTAATTAGTGAATGATTGAGCACTGTGCACAACAATTTATGCTAATTTTTATTCTATAAAACCAACAGGACCACAACTACAAAACAAACAACGTACAAAATCAACATACCATTTACTCGCTCAAACTCAGATCATCACAAATCTTTCTTTGAAATTATGATAGCACAATAAGTTACACATATTTGGAAATGTACGTAGTAATTACCACTTATAGAAGAATCGACAAACACGGTTTACGAAACAAACATCACGAATTGCCTATTTGGTAAGAACGGTTCATGGAGACAATCAACACAGATTCAAAAGCATACAGAATAGTGTGCTTCTTGATATAAATCATTCATTTTACGGAGGACAAGATTCAATTGCCACCGAGGACAAAAACATCAATCCCCTCGTCGCCGCCTGGTAGGAAGCAGAAGCTGGATTGTGAGAATGCACCGGTCGAACCATCGTGAAAGTGTCTGGAGAAGAAGGAACTCTTAAGCTCCGAGCGCCCGTCTTGTTTGCTGACATTGGTGGCGGTGCCACTGGAATCTTGACTGGTAAGGATGCGGAGGAGTCTGCCTTTGAAGCTGATGATCGTCGGTTGACAGGAAATCTTTTTCCAAGGCGCTTGAGCAGACAATTGTTTGCACCTGTAGAGCGTATTATCTGGACATCCGTATCAATTTTCGTCAGTTTTTGGATCGGCTGCTTAGTTTTTCTGACGCTGTACTCCTTCACCACCATTGTCTCGTTCTCGTTGGTGTACCTTACCCGAGAAAGATAACCCCCAAGGACATGAGCAGAAACTCGAGCCTTCATTTCAGCACTTGTTTTTGGTAATGGAGCCACCTTGTCAGGCAATGATGACTTAACCACGTTCTTCTTCTTAGCGAGATCCTTTTCAGTGCAGCTCTACAACAGAAAATGGTTAATTTAACAACACATTAGTTTAAATGTTGATGGTTGTTCAGTTTTTCACAAAGACTCACCAAACAGATCAACTTAGGACAGGAAGTAAACCCAGGAAGACTAACTTGCTGGCAGTGGACCCGAAGACGGCATTTACAGCACTCAATGTTGGGAAGTTTGTCTCCATTTGCTTCACTTCGAATGGAACAATTTGGTGAAGGAACCCTCCGTTTCAAAGGTGGGTTTGGATTCATATCCAGAGCTTGAACTAGAAATTCCGACACGACGTTAACTTTGGGAAGAAAATTGTTTGATTCAAAAGCAGTAAACCCTCTGAAGGGCTTCTTCAAGTTTCCTTCAGGACCAAATCCGACGGATTCCTCGAACAAGAGGGCTGACAAGGGTGGAAGCCTTTCGGTGTTGAGTGAGAGAAAATTCCTTCGAGAGCCTCTTCCAGCTGATGGTGCTGCTGCTTGACCCCCATAAGTTGTCCCCTCCGTTGCACCTCCACTCAGCAATTCAGGTTGGTAAGTGGGTGCCACCTCCTCCTTTTTGTTTCTCACTGACACCATGTTGTCTCCAAACTGATCAGAAATTAGCAGATGTTGAGCATTAACAAATCAACAAAAGGTAAGCAGTCATTCACTTCTCACGATTTTGCTAGCTGAATAACTCTAAAAATCACAATTTAATTGATATCTCGTCATTAAAACTTGTGAATACGTAGCCAAAGTCGAAAATTATTGTTTCCTCAATGAGCTCTTCCTTCCCAACTCAACGGACAAAATTAAATGAAATCTCTTGGCTGAGCGGGGCGAGCCGTATTGCTTAACAAGCGGAGAGTGTGTGGCAGCGTGAAATTACCCGACAATTCGACAAACGTAATATTACCGACAAGTACGGAGGACTACAGACTCAACTCCTTTAGGATATCAGCTGTAAATGACCACATTGGGTTAATAATGTTTGATATGGAAACGAGGGTAAAAAACAGTCTAGGGCCTCGTGATTTTCATAAGGTAATTCCATACTAATATGGTGCACGACTATACTCATTCCGCCATATAGCGAGCCCTCTGTAGTAGAGTAGGGTGATTTCACGTTTGTTGGATTGTCGTGTAATTTCACGCTGTCCGTTTTCAGGCCGTCATTATGTATTACATTTGATTTAAAACAATAGTTTTCCAGCTTGGTTTAAATGTGGATGTAATATATATAGTCTGTGACAGTTATTACGTTGCCCCATAACAGTTGAATGTCATGTTACATTGTTAATTAGCACAACCTGATCCTGCTGACCCGCAAATTAGGGATGTCGACTGAAATATTTAGTGTTTGCTGCTTGTTCAGAGCCAACTGTACGTTCTGTTCTGAAACCTATCAGCTGATACTTCGAGGCGAATACTGTGATGAGAGTGACATTGTTAAAGCATTTGAATTTGCAAAACTTGAAAGATTTTGGCCACAGGACATCGTTAGGGTATTCATAAGCAGGTGACTAGACTCGTAGTAGTATTGTTGTCACTGCGTTATCAGATGCACGTAATGTAATTTTAATTTCTAACCAAATACTTTCAATAAGAATCTATAAACTCTTAAATTCAATCTGCACGCAGTAAGTTGATGATTATACAGCTTGACGACGATTGCAATTAAAATTCATCATGTTACAAAAGACCTCATGATATTGAGTTCATCACATCCCATTTTCTAGTAAAAATGTTTACAAACATCATTCATTAATGCTTAAAGTGGGGATATATTACAACCTAGCAAAACGTAGTTAGTTCTCAAAATCAGCAATATCAAGTAAATCTTGTTATTGCTCAAGCATGCTCATGTCATTCAGATTCTTTTTTCATGCTTTCTTTATATCCTCTTTCACAATTTCATTTGTCCTTGTCTCCTGTTGTAGCGGATAAGTGATATTATTGTGTGCACTATATATATACCTATCATGATACTATACAGTTGATTAAATTTTTGCTGAAAGATCCGAGTTCACTCACAAAGCAAATGTGCTAATAAATTGGCTACAGCCCATTGAAAAGTCAAAAGAAACAAATAATTTAAGTATGTTCCTACACTTCGTCTATCCCAGCTAAAGCCTTCAGCGTTCTCAAATAAAAAGCAACTTTGTGCTGCCTAATGTCTTGTATCTGAAAGGTTTTAATTGTCAATGACTCAGTTGTGCACAAACAACGCAAAAATCTGCATATGTAAGTAACTACACGATTTCATTTACGAAAGTTGTTCCCTATGAACAAAGTTTTTTTGTGACTAAACATATGGATAAGTAGAAACATAAACGACCTCTTTGTTTCGCTAAGGGTGAGTTAATGCATATTGTATGCATCCTACAGGCTGCTGTACAAGAAATTCAAATTATGCCGACACCATTTCGTTGTGTAATAAACAGCGGTGAGATCAGCACTTCATCTGTCAGACTCCTTTATCTGCTTGATTTGGAGCTAAAACATGCAGTTGGATAGTTCATCTTCATCATGCATTACAAACTACATTAGATATACGGAAGAACAATGAAATTATGCCAACGAAATAGTAATTTTCATTCCTCGAAAACATGACTAGTTGTGTCGATGATGGAGCCTCAAAGTAGACATACTACTATTCTGCAGTAACAAAACCTGGGTAAAAAAATGGGTGCAAAATATCTCAGGTTGCAATTGCAATATAAAGGGGAAAGGAGCATTTCTCTTGTCCTGAGGAATGCATGGTAATATGATGGCGTTAAGTTTTGGTTGCCTCATACAAGTAGTAATTGTAGTGGAAAAACAACACATTGCAGCAAATTGCATACGTTTGTATGTATGTATGTATAGTGTGTTGTACTTTTGGTTAAGAACAGCTTTGCTATCGTGGTGTAAGAGCTAAACAAAATGCCAAACTACTACAAATAATACCATCATATAGTAACGCATTAGCATTAACAAAGATTACTATATCAAACGCTTTGATAAAAGTTTGCTTAAACCAAGTATGCAACGTGCAAGAAAGATGTTTTCAACTGGGAAATGGTCTGTTCACAAAGCGTACAAGTATTAGCAAGCTATAGTAAGCTCAAGTTCATTTAGCAAAGAAAGGAAGCTCAAGCGCAAGATGATAGCAAGCTTTTTATCTTAGAAGATAAAAAACAACTTGCCTTGTCTTGTCCCTTGTCCAGACATGAGGATATTCACCTTACTACTGTGCACTTCTTGTATGCAAAAAGTGATGTAGAGACTAAAGGCAAAATGCGCATGGTTGTTCCACATTGAATTAAACACAATGCTTTGTCAAATTATCTCCTTTATGATGTCTGAGCAGAAATCAGTGAGATGTTAACTACTTGTGTTGACGAACTAATTTGCACCACTAATTTGGTTAACAAAATATAGCATCCATTTGAAATATTTAGGTTACACGTCTCCTATATATAGACTGCTTCAATGCTATGATTTCCTATGTGTTATGTTGAGATTTTCACCCCTGCTTTTTGATAAGTTGCACCTTACCGGTACTTCAAACAACGCTTATAACGCACTCTTTCCTAAGAACCTCAGCAGTGGCCGCTAAGCTTCTTACAAGTATGTATTAGTCATTTCTGGAAATACCTTTACGGAACTCATTGTCTGCTCATCGATTCATATCCATGCATTCGTAACTAGTTCATTTGTTTCTTTGTTCTTGGCAAAACATGCCATAATAATGTGAATAATGCTATGATGTAATATTGGAAGCAAAAAACGACTCAGTTTCATTAATCACATCCCAATTCCCACTGCAAAAAATGCAGAAATCCTTCGCTAAGTTTTTCTTGTGCATAAATTCTTTGTCGTCATCCAGGCTGGTACGAGTCAATTTTTTTGATGACGAAATAATGATTCATGATCTTTAAGTGAAGAGTAGGTTTGAGAGTGATTTGAGTTCTTGATTCAATATTGGGTGGTATATTTGCTATGATGAAATTTCATTATTGCATAGTATTGACTGATGAATACTTTAGCATTTCAGCTAACTTCTTCGAAAACCGCAAGTGACTGCTACAATGATTAATCTTACGTTAGTGTTAGTACTCTTTTCTTGTGAACGAAACTGAGGAATAACCAATTGCATTTATGAAAATATGTAATTGTGGATTTGGTTTGCCAATCGGTGCATTGCTGATATCATAAATACATTGTTTGCCGGATCACTAGAGAAAGAACTTGAAAGAACTGCATACATACAAAAAGAATATAGGTGTTGGATTTTAAGTATCTGCTCAATTTAATTGGAAATGCATGTATTTATTTGCATGTTCTCTTTGGAGATGCTTTAAATCAAAACAATAAATGAACAATTCATAAAAATAACCCTGATATGCAACAACAAGGAAAAGGTGAGGATGTTTTTATGAAGGTAATCAAGGTATGTGACACATCCTTTAAATTGAAAAGGTGCAAATTATTGAAGACATTTTAAAATCTTAAACCAAAAGAGTTGCATTCAAACTGCACTTAAAAATTAATTTAAAATGATTTTTAAGAAATTTTGGTTGCATACTATGCATTGCGCTTAACTCCTTAACCATTTCAGCAAGTTGTATTCACTCGCATTCTGATCTTTTCTTATGATGGGTTCTGATTTTTGGGCAAAACTTGGACAATGATTGTCGGCTCCTTCGGGGGAAAATGTTTTATGAAAAAATGTGAATCAGTATTATTGGTTTCTTTCTTTGTGCCCATACACTGAATCTGCATTGAGTATGACCGAATGATATTAAGTGGATCGAAAGCATAAATGCAATGATCTCAGTCCTCATGATCATGCATACGTAAAAACGGAGCCGTGCTCCATCCAATTGTGGGCAATGTGTTTACTATGGACCTTCTTCTTCATCTTTACTCATTCGGTTTCTTTCTTGGTGAGCATGCTAGCTGGCATTACACACATTTTTGAGTGCCCAGAGCACGGAAAGACATACAAAGGAGTAAGAGGAGGAATCGGCTTCGTTCGCTTGCCCAAGTATAATGTTCAGTTGGATTCAAGCTTTTTAAGGATGAGCATTAAACCAACAACAGATGTACAGAAACTATTACTATGTGCGTAAGTATAACGTAAGACAACAGCTAAAGAGAATGAAACAAACTTTCAACTTCTTTTTCAGTTGTGCGAGCACACACATAACGTAACGTTGTAACGTAACATACATGCATACATATAATGCGCGTTAGTACTAGGTAAGCAAAGATGTTTCTTATGGTACTTAGCTATCTACAAAAACTCTGTAATTTCGTATGTAGCAAATACTTAGTAGTCCATAACTACATAACTTTTATGAGAACAGTTGAACAATAACATATCTTCCGAGCTCCATCCAACAACAGGGAATGTTGACGCTGCGCTGGCACCAACCACTGTGAGAATCCTCATGAACTTGTGCGAAGTAAACACAGTTTTTCTGAGGCAGTTGTAATGTAAAGTAATGTAACGACGAGTAATGCCATGCCACTTCTAAACTAAAGGTCTGACTGATTTCGCTGCTTGGAGCTCCAACTCCAACTCTCAAGCTACTGCTAACTATCACCACTATTATTTCTATGAAATGCATGAAGAATTTTTACGGAGACTCTGACAGAGTGGTGGAGACGCTTATAATGTATAAGAGCAGCATACTCACGCATACATAGTATGAGAGTAGTAAACTCAACAATATTCTCGTCTCAGTTCTTTCTTTTTCTGTGCCATGCTACATATTACTCACATCTACTCACGTAGCACTCACCAGCAGCCGCAGCAACCTCCCTCACCATCGTGAGCAGAAGATCCATAAAACAGCAGCAATGTGGGATCAGTCTCTTTTAGACTCTCTTGTGGAGATGTGTTGGCACGTTTCTCCGTCGTTACACCATGAGAGCAAGCTTGCAGAAAGTATGTGCATGCAAAACTACATAATACTCCGGCTTCTTCTATTATGATAGATAAAGACAATAAAAGCAACATAATAGTATTCTGTGCTACAAAAAATAAGCGCTTCTGCTCATTTTTGTTGGAAAAAACATTTCAGTTTTGAAAGGCGATATAACATAACGCAACTAGAAAATTTCATTTTGTGTGGATGTGCAATTGTGTATATGTGATCAAACAAACTATCTGCATGACTACTTGGTCTCCACATTGTAATATATTGGCCCGAGAGAGTTGTCTCTGGACTTGAAAGAGAGTATGATAAAAATCTTTTAAAAGAGAGAAGTTCCAGAAAATCAGTATTTTGACATTTCCATCCAGCCAGTGCCGTGCCATGTAATACTATGCATGTATGTGAAAAGATCGTGTAGCTGATCAAAATGAAAAAAAGTTCAAGTACATTATTTGTATACATTACATGTTTTTACCATGCAAGCGCCTCGACTCCACCGTGGCTTAAAAATTCGCTTTAAATGATAAAAATCGCATTGTTGTTCTCTTCATTTCTACCACAGTGGAATTCATCCATTTTTTGTTGAACAGGAATTCTTTGCCGAGCTACGAAAGGTATCGGAATGTGTTGTGATGTATTCACTGTTTTGTAAAATTGCATTCTAAATTTGCCATTGGGTTCACACTGAGAAATCAACTGCAATAAGTAAAAAAATAAATGTAGGAGAAATTCCCAGCAAACAGTTTTATATAAGAAAGTGAGGTGCATTCACATTTGTCCGTGGCCGAGTTGGCGAAGATATCACTCGTGCAGATGTTGAGTTAAAACTTTGACAAACAGATCTATGCACATGTTGTCATCGCTCCAATTCAACCAAATACCACCAGTAAACTACATCGACGAAGCCTATGCATACACAAACATTTCCCGTCCTTGCAACCGCAGCCTTAATACAACACATGTATGAAACGTCGCTCCGTTTTTCTTGAGGAACAAAGTAACCAAGTCGTTAAACCAAACTGAACTGATTAAATTAAAACTTAGTTCTGCCAGTTAAAATTCTCGCAGATGAAATGGAATAACAAATTTTTTACAGAGACAAGAGATTGAAGGGAGTCTGATAAAAAGTCGTTATAATCATAGACCGGGCCAGTTTTCTATCTATGCCTTACAATTACAACTCAAGCTTGCCTTTCCACCAGATTATTTGTACCTTTGGGTTTGTTGTCCATAAATATGGCATTATGTGGTCCTGTTAGAGTAACCAAAAGAACCTGATCAGAATTTCCGATGTTGACTCCACTTACGAGAGTCAATAAATCTTTGCATTTACTTTTGTTAATTCAATGGGCAGATACTTGTCCGTGACATACAAAGTCTGCTTTGCAACGTTGTGGATGACTTTGACTACCGAGAACAAACCGGTAGCAGGAAATTTTGAAGTGAAGAAGGAAGAAAAAAAAACGTAATGTAAGAATGCATGTGAAATCCCTGTGAAAAGTGTAGATGCAGATAGATGAAACGTCTGATTTTAGAGTTTGAACTGAGCAAGTACAAGTACTACAACCGTTTCAACGATGGGTTCTCAAGTGCTCTTCTTACTCATTGTGACCCTCTTTCAATTTCTAAGTGATGATGGTGTCCTCAGCTTCAACCTTGAACCAAAGTTACCTGTCATTAAACGAGGTGAACCCTCGTCGTATTTTGGGTTTTCCGTCGCACAGCACTCCACCTCGGATGGCACGCCATGGTATGTGTGTGTCTATTGCTCTTTATTGTTCAAGATCCTTTTCGTTATTTCAGTAATATTATATTTTTCATTTTTGTCAGATCGTTTCTATTCTTGTCTTACAATATGAAAGTACTCTCTCTCTATCACTTTAGCCAGTAAAAGCATTAAAGGCATATAAAGGTATCGGATAGGTAGGACGAACAGGTAAGTTATGTTCGTTAGAAAAAGGTATGCACATAAATCTGAAGTGCAGTATGCGCAGGCTTTCAAGTCCATCGCAAGCTTCACACAATGGGACTCAAGTCTCCTGCTTTGCTACCTTTCAGCCTGAATAGAATAAAGGCTTTTATGAGTTTTTACTCGTTCATAAAAGTGCAGTAACAAAAAAAATGATATGTAAAGAGGAAAGGAATCTAGCATGAAAGTGCAAGCTGCAGCAGGGAGACCCGTTGCATTTTTCTAACCTTGAGGAGCCAAATAAAATTACTGTGCTTCTCAGTTCATAAGTAACAGCCCCAATGATTGTCATTTGTACAATGGTGCTTGTGGTAAAACTAAATTAAAAAGTTTTGAATCATCACGATTACCCTCTATACTCACACCAAACAACAAACATGAAATAAAACTCTGGCTCTCTGATGCAATTACTCATACTTAAGCCTGGGATTACTCAAACATTATATTTCACTGGCGTGGTGTAAAAAACTGTTTCATCTCTCTTTCCTTTCTCAAGCATTTTTAAGTATAGTTTAGGACACGGTATTTGAGAAGCTCCAAATTCTTTGGACATGTGACATCAAAATCTGGCGTCGATTACTTTAGTATGTCACGAAGTAACGTAACATGTGGAGTTAGACACATTTATCAAGGATAATAAAACTGGCGTAAAAAGGTTTTCGCTCAACCTAATAAAGTTGTATTACTGCTAATGTGTTTTCTGAAAAGATTTTTGCAAATCATCCTGAGATAAGTTGTATTTCAATTTTTATGTGTCACTTCATTGCAAAAATCTGCAGCGCACATGCAGTTGATGACGATAAAATATATTTTTTTCACTCGTTTGCGAGCATCACACACAAATCACAGCTTAGATATACATTTATAACTGTTTAGCACAAATGAAACTCAATAATCATAAGCTTAATGTATATTTGGGATCAATGAGCATCCTCAAAACACATAAATGTCATTTGATTCCTATCGTTTCATCTTTTGCACATTGGACGACACAGGATTCTTCTTCGATATCTCGTCAGTACTATAATATAATGCATATACTTGCACATATGAACCCATAACATAATAAATCTACTCATAAATTCATTGTCATAAAAGATTCTGAGTACTCGCTTCTCATATTCCTGTCACGTCAACTAATCTGTGATGCAAGACACAGATGATTCATTGCCTAATGAATGCAATTCATCATTTAAATTCAATCGTGCATCTTTTTAATGTTATTATCTTTTATTTTTCATATGAGTCATTTAAGTTCATTCATCGAAAGTGAGTTGCGAAAAATTGTGGCCATGCCACGCCGACCAAGGCTCCTGTTGGCATCATCATCGTTAAATTTCGCTGTAAAGTGGAGTTACGTCTGTAATATAATCATCATGAGCTGCAGTGCTGGACATGAATAGTTCATTTCACTTTTAGGTCCACATACTAAAAATGCACTTACACGTTCGTTTCATGGCTCACTTTAAGCCGCTTGTAGAACCTACATGTATTTAACTCGCCGTCTAAAAAGAATAAATAAAAACACGACACATCGCACATGGCCCGTTGACTGATAAATATATGGAAGCTGAAGATGCGGTTGACACACTGAATGAAGAGTAAATGTTCTTTTTTTATAAACTCCTCTCATCATGCCGTCTCTGCTTGTGCTCTACTTCATTCACTCGCGCTGAACTTCTTGTAGTCGCCTTACAAAAAAGTTACGACTCTGCCGGCATTTTCCCTTTAGTATAATAACCGTCGTTAATTTGGGATACGGTCGCTAACATTTCAAATCTTGATTTGTCTCATAAATAAATTCACGTTGTTGTAGTAATAACCCACGCACGAGCAGGTTGGTAGAGATGTGGCATAGCTTCGTTTTTATTACAACTTCAGCTTGAACACTCTTGATTTCGACTTCGGCATCGTCACCAAGCAAATCACTGTTCATTTCGTTTCCCTGGCTAGTTGCGTAGTAGTCCAAGGTTGAAAGTTGAGATTGGGGGATGAACCAAGTTTAATTAAGACACCTTTCATCACCGTTACTATCGCTATAGAAATCAAAGCGAGAAGAAAGCATCATTAAAAAAAAGCTACAAGGTAAAACTATATAAATAAAAAAAGTCAGATTGGATGCTCATGTTAGTGGTGGAGGAGTGGAGGCATCGACACATGACGCATGAATTTGTGGGACGTATTGATGATGTATAGAGCCTTTTATGCATTACAAATCTGTTTAGACTGCCTTGTTTTGTAGATTCATTGATCATGAGAGTGTTGTTACATGAGATGAATAGCAAAGTAAGATTTGATGTCCACCACAAATCATAACCAAACGGTGCATCTAATGAGGATCTGATTACGTGGCTGGATCTAACGTTTTTGTACAACCGGAGAACAAGTGAGGATTAGATTACACGTAAAGTCAACTTTGCGCTTCCCTGCCATCACTCTTTCAATGTTACACTCTGGAGCTTCCAGTTGAGTGTTGGCTTGTCCAGTATTTCTCTTTTTGTTAGAACAGACCAAACAGCAGTGAAATGTTATGATGGATGTACGTAAATCTTGATGCAAAGTGTAATCCAAACCCAATGAGTAGGTAACAGCTTATCTTTCTATCAAATCATCATCAAGTTACAAAATACTAGTTGCATCTTGCATCAAAATCTACCACAATCGTCCCCCCACATATACATATATGGAGTTACGCATTTGTCTGCATTTTAGGAAACGTCGCTTGTTCTGCATCAAACACCACTTACCAAAAAACTACTGCAGAATTTAACTTTTTGATATTTTGTATGCATAAAGCATAAAGTTTCACGGCACACAGGGTGTTTGAAATCAGGATTATCCTTGTAACTTATACTTTCTGTCATTCAGCCTTCATCAAGATTTAAGTACATACATTATATTTACTATATCAAGAGCCGTTTAAGGAGGAATGCAAATGTCTACCAACTTTGCAATGCAACAAGGAGCACATTTCAGTTTCACGAGTTTCCTTTGCGCCTGATGGTGGTGTGTTTCAAATGCGTAAATACACATCAAACGTACCGTCTTGAACACAGGAGAGGATTTTGATTTGTAATTATATACTATTATGGTAAATAACAAAAAATTTGTAAGTAATATGCAAAAATGAAACAAGGCATTTACCACTTGTTATTGGCTACTTATTATGTACCTTTTAGGTACATATTAAGAAGACCTGGTATCGCGTCTGTCGTTGTCTGTCGTCTGTCGTCGTCTGTCTGTGGGCACGATAACTCTCGAACCGCTTGACTTTTTAAAATTCTGATTTCACCAGTAGATAGCATAGGTCAATGCGGAGGATGAGTTCGAAGATGGGTTATCGGGGGTCACGGGAACAAGGTCAACTGATAAGCTAAACCAATATGATAAGCATCACATATAGCTTGTGATACATCATTCGAAAGCTACTGCAGTGTTGATTACGAATATGCATTTGAAATTTGAATCAGAACTTTAGAACATGTTCGAAAGTCACGATTAAGTGTTTCGAATGACCATCATAGCTTGTGATTTATCAATCGAAAGCTACTGCAGTGCTGATTTTAAATATGCAGTCGGATAGTCAAACAGGGTCAAATGTCAGGCGCTTTCAATTGACACAGTTGGATTGTGATGTGTCAATGTGAAGCTAGTTTAGAATATATTCATTTCATATTTCATTTATGACACACAAGTCCCAAATTACGTAATAAAATTGTTAAAAGGTACATCTTTACGTCTCGATTTGTCGGGTTTATTTCCAGTGGTTCTATAACTTTCATGAGTGGAATTTCCAGCACTGAAACTTAACTCTGTGGAATAACAAACCATATTTCTGGTCGACCAAGGGGGAAATGTCAGACAGAAATGAAATCTGACTCCACTTGAAACAATCCATAAAATAAGTTTGCTTAGGGTTTTTGTCAAGTGATTTGAGCCGCCACCAAAGCAGATCACAGATCATTGATCCAACGCGCCAGCTATACTTAAACTGCTACTAGCCGAATGCATCCTGTATAAACAAAACATGTTTTAGCTTCCTTCAATTCTGAGATTGGGGATACGTAATACACGAAATATGAGGCTGGCATAAGTCGACATTGACATGCGTTGTTGAAGTTTTGTCATGTTGCTTGGATTGAAATTTTCAAGTATTTAATCTGCCTAGACATCGCACAGCCGCTGGTTTATCTGTATCCAAAAGAAAACTGATATAGTAAATCGAGCCTGTATTAGATATATTTTTAAGTTAATTTTTTTTATGAAGGGGTTATGCATCATCAATTTTGTTAATGGGAAAATGAGAATTGATCCTTTAAGCCAAATGCTAAATCCTAGGTTCCATAAACTTTAATGGAAACCTTTGACCTGGAGTTTGGAAGTATCGATGGGAATATCTAATATAAAGTCTAAAACTCAGCTTTTACTTTTACATGTTGAAACGCGTGACGGAATTGTAACAATTATTTTGTTACTCACGTATTTGCCACACAGGTTGCATGAGACTGAAAAATAAAAGGTTTTGATTGAAATACTGCTACTATCTGACTTGCATTGACATTAAAAAGGCATATGGTTGAATTGCAACTGACATAAATGATGATAACATGTTTGTCAGCAGTATTCGCTTTGTCATCTTCCCGCAGAAAAGACACATCATTGTTGCATTTAACGTATTAAACATTTTTAAATTTGAGTAGGTGGCACAGATGTTGAAAAGATGCGCAGGTATTCCCCTACAAAATGTGAGTGTGGAAGGAGGAGCGGCTTCCTGCATGCATGACAATATTCACAAAAGTTTGTTTATTCCACCTTGCCTTTAATGGTCATGTATTTATAAATTTCACGTGGCTTAATGTTGGTAATGGTACCGTAGTCCTTTTTACTCGAAAAATTATCACTATCGTGTGCAGTCCTTTGCACGTAATTACCATGTAAAATAAGGCGGAAAAACTAGTCGTGGTCGTCGTAGTAATTATCTGCTCCTTTTCCCGCATCATATTTTGTTTGGTGGAGGTGGTGTGTATTCAACACCAAATAAAAATTAGACACACTGTGAACAACAAGAAAACGCTTTGCTTCACCCATTCAGTTCTGCTTCACCGTCATCCTCACAAATAGGTGGATGGGTACAAATGAACAAATTCAAACTTGCATGTTAGAAGCGACGCGCTGTGAAGATAGACATTCAATTTCGAGTACAACGGAAGGCGGCTGGCTTTTAACAATTACTCCGTGTGTGATTTTATGAAACAACACTTCATTTACGTATGGTCAGTCAGGTGCTACCACTAACAATTAAAGATTTGAAAGCTACTGATGTTGATGAATGGTGAACAGTTATGCCTATAAATGGTAGTTTTCTATTTCCAGCGTGATAGAAATATGATTAGAAGGAAACATGCTACCAAATTCTGATGAGATATGACATAGTTATGACCTCTTTCAAGCTGATATTCTATGCAGCCATGCATTGCTTACAGTACAGTACAGTTACAGGTTACAGCACAGAATATAATTTATAATAGAATTACAAACAGAGTTTGTATTCCTAACATAATTAATTGATTGATTGCAAGAGCATGTCAGCATTCTACAACTTTTACTGCGGCTAATTTACCATTGCGTCCATCGAAGACTGTGCCAAGCAGCAACGCTCTTTTTAAAAGCACTTTACACTTGAGCCCAAGATACGCAGCATGTGGACAATTTATTTTTTGTGTTCGCTCATGAAAAATGTCAGTGATCTTGAGAAGAATGGACCCTAGAGAAAAAAAACCTGGTATTTTGTTGTCCTTTCTCCATACTACTATTTTACGGTGGAGTCGTATATCTTTCCATTCCAGCTACTTTCTTGCTGTTCATGAAAACGGTAGATGTTTTTGGTTAAAACCCTATAATGAGCAAGTACTGTTATTTTTAGAAAGGGTTCGCTAACACTTTGGATAGCAGCCCATTTGATACCAAGTCACTATCACGGTAATGCTTAATATTTATTGGACGTAAATAATTTATTTCCAGATATGCATTTACATAACCAGATATACATATATGTGCAATACTTATCTTATACGGAAAGCTTGTGGAGCTCATCATGATTGTCATTAGGAGACTGCGCTGTAATTCTTCATTCCAAATGTTTGCTTACCATACGGTAAGTGCTGCGTAAACACCCTTTCTTCCTAGCTTGTGCTAATAAACGTGTACCAACGCTCGTTTAATTCATGCAGCGTGACACTTGTGATCTACAGCCCTAGAATGTCTACACAAGACGAGACATTCTGTTGAATAAAATCAGCATTTCTGTTCCTGTAGAGTAATGATGTTTTCATCGTATTTCCAAAGCAGCGGAAGCCATTTTACTTTATGAAATGCATTGCATTGCTTCTAATCCGATTTGGGCTCCTGAGCTTATAAACTGCATTTTGGGAGGTTGTCATAACCGAAAATAGATTCGTGAATAAAGTCAGATGTGCATATTGCATCTGATTTTTTATACGCGTATTTTGTTTCACCTATTCACCTTCGTTTCGTCGTCCAACCTGAATATTTTAACAGGGAGGGAAAAACTGGCGAATTAATTGCTAGATGGTCTATAAATCTGAAGTTAAAGCCATAGTAAGTAATAACACAATTTAGCACAGACTCCTACTTTTAAGTTGAATGTAGCGATAAGTACATTTAGTTAAAGTAATAAAATACAAGAAAGGGGTGCCATTAAATGGATCAAGCAATCTAATCAAGCACTTATCTAAAAGCATTTCTCTCCAAGCTCTCGTCATCTAATAGCCAACCAACCACTATGAAACGGGGGGTATTCCAAGAGTAATGACTTCAGTTCAGTCTCCGGCAGACACGGGCAAGCGATGGTCATACTCATGATTGCTGCTGACAAGGATGAGAACGAGCTAATGCATTATATTTTCGAGTTGTAGCGTGGCAAGTAATTGTCCACTCATTACACACACTTCCATGTTAAAGCCCATTTAAAGATAGTCAACTAGACGGAGAAACACGTTCGCACACTAAAATATCACGTTCAATTCAGTCCATGTGCAGATCTATTAAATTCTCTGCTGTCATCATCTCTCGCTCTCCTACATACATACCTATATTTATATGAATCAATAGAAAGTCAACTTGTGCACTGAGCACAGTAAATTTAGTCAAACTTTTTTATTCACGACGACCACACCACCACCAACTGTGAGAAATGAGTAGAATGAGTTTGTTGAAGAATCCAAGTGGAGTGGTGAGTGTGAACGTTTCTCCTTCTTTTTTGTTGAACATGTGTCCTATGTTGGACAAAGTACAAGCATAAAAACACCAATGAACTGAACTTCAGAAGAGATATTAAGTGCAACAAACAGCGTGCATACTGGATTCAACGCAAACAGTCTTTTGGTCAATCTTAAATAATAATCATCCATTCAAGTGGATTAAGTATGTTAGAGTGATAGCGATATGCTATAAATGGGACCCATAAAAGTGATTATAATAAGATAAATTTTGATCATGGGATGATGTTCTTTTATGCTTTAATAGACGTATAAAAAATCCTTCTGTGGTGCAGGCTTAATCATTACAAACGCAAACCAACTATATACAACCAGCGTCGCCACACCGCATCACCACCACCACCAACTCTGAAACTCTTTTTATCCTTGCACGCATGTCTCCTCTCCTTCTTGTCAATTGACGGTTTATCCGTCAAAATGGATTTAAGATTACTACACAAATGCATATGTAAGCATGTATAATGTAAAGGATGTTTTGCTGGCTTTAAAATGGAAAGAGGAACTGATAAGATTCATCTTTTTCCAATGATGAATGTTGTCGTTATCTTGAAAGGACATGGAGGTATCTAAATGATTCTTTTAATAATGTCGTCATATATGTTTTTCTTGAGAAGAATTTCTGTAGTTTATTGATCTGTGTGTGCGGGCAACCTTTGAATCATGATGCCCCATTCTGTAGGTTGGCTGAGGCTTAAATGATACAATAAATAATATTAGAAGGGAAAGAAAGCAATAAACACCGAGCCACCTTTTGTCTCCAATTTTTGGAGTGTTTGTCTAAAAAATCGAACAAAAGTATAACTATGAAAGCTGCTTGTAAGGATGCCCATACTCTTGCAAACAAAACATGCATGGGAATCGCTTTAATTTGGTGAACGTTGAGAGTTGACTGAGCACACATACCTAGATAAACTGACATCCGTCACGTTTCTTACTCAGAAGCATTAACTTTGTTGACATGCTAAAGAAATGAGCTATCATTTATTGCAGTTGGACATGGAAATATCGATAAAACCAGAAAAAGAAAAAAAAAGAAGATAAAATAAATAATCGGGCAGTTTTTTAATGATACGGATGGACATGAGACCGATCTCCATGTCAAAAGTGAAGCTTTACCTGTTCAGTAGGTTGGCATTGAGATGGAATGGAGAGTGACATTTATGCTGCCATATTCTCTCAGGCCCTTTTTTATTATTATTGATTATTGGTTTTGATAGTGGATGATGCACACATTTTTCAAAAGATGTGTGTGTATACCTTGCTGAGATTTGAACTGTGGTGGCCATCGGGTTTAAGATTTTTGTTGCATTTGTTGCATCTGATGTGGTGCGGAGGGCGTTATAATAAAGTTGAAAGGTACTGCGCTGCATTTTCAAGGAATCAGTAGGAATTAATGATTGTAATCAACCGACCAGTCATTATTTGGGTGGTATGTTTTTATCTTTGTCTGTATATGGCACTACAATTCTGACAGTGCAGAGTGTGTAACGAGAAATATTGTGTGTGTCAAGATGAAGCACAATCTTTACCTTAGTCGTGTCTGTCCGTCCGTGAATGATGTATGCGTTTTATCCAATAGAGTTTAAACAGACACGACCAAACCATATGGGTTTCTCTTTTGATTTTGCTTTTATACACAAAAGTTTATACTTCCATGATTAACCAAGAAGACGCATGATACCGGAAGATAATGCGTATTCATCGTATAGAAGTGAGTGTAAGCTGCTCAAGCTCCGGACAAGTAAAGGGAGTGCTCCTGGCTAGAAAATCGAACAAAATAGTAGGCTGGTTCGAACTGCAGGCAGTCACAACACAAGTCACACTCTGACATTGTATCGTAACGAAATAAAAAACGAGAAACAATTGAGAATTGTCATACTTTGTTACGTTTGAGTCATTGTTTTTTGTGATACACAAGTTGGAAATAACTTATATAGAGGTTTGTAATAATGACAAATCTGGAAAGTATATCCGTATTATGTTCCCTTTTGTCAGTTTTACACTGACTACAGCATTATTACTAGAGACTGACGATGAGAGAGATCGCATACCGTTCCAAAGTACTTTCTTTATTCTATTCGCTAAATGTTAATAGTGGTAACGGCTCATTTACGCTTTCAGTGAGAGAAGATCATCAGCAAAACACGTGCATGTTTAACAATGCCCATGAAAATATATTCATGCGGGCTATCAACCAACATCAACCACCACCACTAAATACAGCTAAAAATTTAGATTGGGAGTGAGAGTTGGAGGAAATGATGAGAGGAAGGGTTTTAGCAAGTTCTGAATCATGGAAAGCGTCTGGAACCAACAAAGTTGTAGAAGAAGAATGGTGTTTAACATCTCGTAGTAGAACATAATGTTATATATGTATATGCATTTATAGCGAGGCCACTGACTTCCCTTTTCCTGCACGTTTCTCCTTTTCTTACAGAGTCACACTGACTCAAGGAGTTAGTGAATACACTACCATTGTGCTTGTTTTTTGGGCGATATGAGCGTATATAATATGCACTGAATCACCAATTACACATATCCTTAGGGCTGTAATAATAATAAAACGGAGGAATAGTGGAATCCATTTACGAAAAGTAGAAGAAATGAATTCTTGGAGAGCAACTTGACTTTCATGTATGATTATATTATTTTTTCCTCTATGAAAAGAGCTCTTTCTCTCGACGAACAGACAACATCATGTAGTGTTCATCCCTAAGCAAAAGCCTCATTTGTTTGGATATTAGCATGTATGAATATGTATGAGATGATGAACTGCAAGTCGCACTTTTCCTTAACTTGAATCGTTAATTTGTGCATTTCATTGATTTCACAGTCTAGGAAGGAGGATATTGTCCTGCATATTTATCCAAATGCACATTGTATCGTATCTGTAGAACATTTCAAGGTGTCTCAAGTTCCATAAAACACCTCAAGGACTCTGCTTGTAAATTGGCTTCATCTTTGAGTTTGAGTAGAAAACCTTTAAGTACTGTAAAATTTTAATCTTTTTTGAAAGGGTGGTGCAAACCCAACAGAATTTCGTTGGTTATTGGAACGACCTTGCACCACTAAAATCGATTTAAAATGGTTTGTTGAGTTGATGTAATATGAACAATGTCATTACTTTCTTGCAACTTTGAAATATAGATTATTTGAGTATCTTTTTAAAAGATTGTTTACTATGACCAAATTCTAAGTTAAGTGTACCGGAGAAGATATGAAATAGCCAAAGTTTGCCTAAAATTAATATTACAAGACAAGAATTTCAAATTTGCGTTGGTTGGCACTTCATAATCTGAAATATTTTAGTACTTCAAGCACCTTACTTTTCAATGGGGAACGGTTTTTCTTTTAGAAATTGCGTAGGCGACTGCCAGCCTCCTATTATTATAATTTTGCCGTGAAGTCATGCCAGTAGCCACTTCAACTTTCAAGAACCAGTCATACTAACAATACGCGTGATGATGAGAGGACATTGTTAATCAAAAGGCAATTATCATTTTAAGTTAGTTAGTGAAAGGCTGTAAAATAATTACGACAACGGCACAAAGCCAACCTGTCTATTTAGGGTAAATATTTTTTTGAGCAAGAAAATAAGTGACTGTGGGACATGCCGATGGTCACTCCTAAAATACACGTTTTCTATGCAAAGTGTATCTCCGCAGACGTAACTTGTATTGAGCTCCTCAAACTTTTTGTGAGTAATGCACTATTTTGGTATGTAATTTATAAGTCAGCCAAACCATTGTGTTCAAGACTCGACGCGACGGCAGCAGCAAACTTACACCTGTCTTATGACTGGGGTCACTATTCATTAGAAATTCCTAATAATTCTGCCCAAAGCCAATAAGTTATACAGTTCTTGGGCATGTGTGATGGTAATAATGGCATTAGGAGGGCAATAACATGCCGATTGCCATTTTAGTGACAGCATGCTGTCAACCGCTCTTTGGCAAAACAGTTGCATCATTAGGAGTTTGGAAAAGGCTGCTCGTTTTGATTGGAGCAAGAACGAGCAAAATCACCGTTGTCTCTTTCGAGTATTTTTAATAACTATGTTAGTCTACATGAAAAAAAAAGTTGATTGACTTTTTGTAGGTGCTTATTAACATGACAGGAAATCTGATTTTTCAATGAAATTTGTTGTAAGGACATGTGTGACTTGTTGGGTGTTCGTTCAGGTAAAGTCATAAGTCATGTACCTTCAAACTGGCAAGCATATGTCAATTTGATCTTCCATCCTACAAAATAGGATTTTATGCCGAGATGAAACTGACACTTTTCAATGCTTACCATTCAATGGCACCTACTAAATATTTGTTCC